>RHLR01000544.1:0-18031 GCA_009806335.1 Davidsoniella australis | reverse complement strand
CCCCCTCGCCATATATATTTCTCTTCTCCTTCTCCCCTCCCCCTCTCGAGGATGTAACAAGCCTCATGTATCATAGAAACGGTGTCAAGCATCAAAATGAATAACGGATATGTACTCGAAGTAAAAAGTAAAGCATAAAATATCACGTGACGTAACATGTGAGTGTGTGTACTGTAGACGGTTTTTGTGTTTTTTATGGCCTATGATCCCCTGTTTGAGCCCCGCCATGAACGAAAGAAGAAGCTTCCTATTTTCTTCCCCCCCCCGCCCCTCTTCTCTTCAGACAGGGGAAACTGCCCGAATTCTCAGCATTACGTAGTAACAAATCTAAAGCAGCAGTAAAAAAAAATATTAAAAAAAGAACAGTAATTGCTGTTACTGAAAGGAAAACTCACGAAACTCAAAGGGCTGGGATTATGCAATGGCTTTAGTTTTAATGCCGTGTTAGCTTCGGGTTTCCTTACGAACAGAGTGTTTTTTCAATTAGATTTAAAATATGTAGTTAGTTAGACATGATTCATTCAACAGTGCACTTTTTTACGAGGTTCTTAGCAATTACTCGTGTTGTTGTGTGAGCAAGCACCCCGCTTCTGTATCCTTCCGTTTTCTGGCGAGCTTGCTTCCCTAAGCTAGGCATTTGGTTGGTAACGACTGCGACTGCAACTGCAAAGTGCAAGTCAGGTCAGTTCTGTAACGGCAACTGCTCCCATCCTTGCCTTGTTTTCTTTCTTTCCTTTTTCTCTACCTTCACCTTTTTCTTCCTGCCTTCCTCTTTTTTTTTCTGGGTTCTCTTTTTCCACATTCCCATTTCTTCTCAATTTCCTAGCTTTGGATTTATTTTTATTTCCTTTTTCTTCTTTTTATTTCTCGTAAGAGTTTTTTTTATATCTCAGATCTGGTTTCTTGCTGTTGTTTTTTATTTTTTTCTTCACCTTGTCAACATAAAACTCCAATCACAATGGTAAGTCTATATGTCTTCGTTGTTTCTAAGCAAAGCTATCGTTCACCCTTCCATCAAAATCGATCGATGCGTCTAGCTAGCTAGCTCTATTGTTTTTGTTTCTTCCTCTACTTTGGTCAAGTTTGTTGTCTCTCCTCCTTCTCTTGGCTTGGTCGTCGTGATCCTTCATTGGCCCGTCGGTCGACGATACCATTTATTATCCAAAGAATGGCCTGGCCTGGACGTCTTTGAGTGCCGGAGATTCCAAGCTACCAAGGCTACAGTAAAGCAAGACAAAGCAAAGAAAATAGCTTATCTGATGCCACGAACCATCTGCGTATCATACAAGACCTACTTCTGACCATTGGTAGATGGCTCTTCGTCTACATGGGATTGAATAACAGATGTTTGGTTGTTCAGCCTTTCCATGATGAGAAAAAAAGAATAAAAAACAATAAATCGTCTTCTCCACGCAGCCGCATAATAATGTATACATCACAGCATAGCTTCATTATTATGCAATCATTGCTCAATCCATTATTCTCATTGTTTCCGTCATCATCATGGCTAGATCTGTTGCTAACCTGCTTTCTTTCTATGTGCTTAGTCTCAGTCCGGGTATGTTCCAATAGCTCCCCCTCGTCTCTCCATTACAGTCTCGACTCCTCCAAGCCCATCACCACCATCGCCAATCATTTACTCGACTGCTTGTTATGGGCTCTTTGTACTCTGTTCTGCTGCCTATTCTGCTGTCTGCTCCGCTGCCTACCAAATCCTAGTATCTGGTCTCTATATCTCGGCTGCCTAGAATGCGCCAACTATCACTCTAGGTTGTCGTGTTCCTGACCTGACTTGACCTAGTCTGGCCTGGCCTGGGTTTGGCCCCTCCTTTTGCTTACTGCGCCTACCTCCACCATCAACATCAGATAATAGATAATCGCCCATTGGATCCGACCCGACCATCCAACCCAGTCAAATATCACGTACAGCACAACTTCTTGGGCATCTTCAGCTTCTTGCGGCTTCGGCGGCTTTTTTTGTTCCCTTTTTTCTCCTAGTCTACCGCTCAAAAATGGCCGGACTGGGGGCATTCAAGTTCTCGTTGCTATGCTGATCATGCGCGAACCCCTCACCTCCAACAAAAACACACAAAAAAACCGCGCCTAAGCAAGCAGTTCTTGCATTCCTCCCCCCCTCCAAAAAAAAAAAAGCTGCAAGGTCAAGTCCAGGCGGACAATCCTGAATTACAGGACCCTGAGCTATCCAGGAGCTCTCCAGGACCAGCGGCAGGAGGAATCATAACGGTTCAAATGCACAAGCAGCTTCAAAGCATATAACATATGCAATGCAGCTCCGAGCAAGGGCTCAACATGTCATGCAATGCGAGGCAAAGGAGCTGCAGCGAAATCTGCAGGCAGAGAAGTTGAAGCTGGAACAACGACATGGCACAGAACATCAGAACTAGCAATGCTGCACATCCCGCACTATAGCCCTATAGGCTTATAATGGAATGGCATAATGACGCTTACTAACTATCTTTACAATCTGTAGAGCCTCCGTTTCGCAGGAATGCATCACTGCCTACAATGAGCTGAAGCTCAACAAGAAGTACAAGTACATCGTCTACAAGCTGTCTGATAACAACAAGCAGATTGTTGTTGACGAGGCTTCTGCCGATGGCGAATGGGACTCGTTCCGCGAGAAGCTCATCAACGCCACTACCAAGAGCAAGAGCGTATGTTCGACCTTGTATTGGTCCATTTAGCTTCTCTAGTCACTATTCTAACTAACTCTCGTCTTTTAGGGTGTTGTTGGCAAGGGCCCCCGTTACGCCGTATACGACTTCCAGTACACCCTGGCTTCTGGTGAGGGCGAGCGCAACAAGCTAACCTTCATTGCCTGGTCTCCTGATGATGCTGGTGTCATGGTAAGCACAAGTCATCTTAAGTCTATACATACTAAAGCCAACAAACATATACTAACTAACCTCTTTGATATAGGCCAAGATGGTCTACGCCTCTTCCAAGGAGGCCCTGAAGCGTGCCCTAACTGGTATTGCCGTCGAGCTGCAGGCCAACGATGCTGACGACATTGAGTACGACCAGATCATCAAGACTGTCAGCAAGGGCAAGGCCTAAATTTAAACCTAAAAACGACTTGCGTCTCTGTCTTGTCTTTTGTTTGCCTCATATCCTCAAATTACATACCTCTTTTTTAACTTAATCAAACACACCATCTTTGTCACCCTCTCAACTGATGAATACAACGAGAATTACGGCTTCACGTCATACCTTAAACTAGCCTCCTCCAATCTTATTAAAACCCCGGCAAGATAAGAAACTTTGCCTTGCATTAACATCTTTTTTTTCGTTTACTTCTTCTCGTGCGATTCTGTTTGTCTCTCTTTCTCTCCAGTTACTCATACAAGTCCATAATGAGTATGGAATCAACTCCATATAGCCCGTAGAAACCTTAGATAAATGTCATGTTCATCGTGATTAGTATTTACTATGAAGAAAAGTAGTGTAAATTCCACCATCTATCCATTCCATTATTCCTTCCTATCTTTATTGCTTCGCCTGATATGAGGCTTGGAACAATTGCAAGACTTCGTCAGCCTTTCCATCATTCTTCAGCTTGGTCTGTAAGAAAGTCTTTAAATCACCCCAAAACTCTGCACTCTTCAAGACCTGCACCACAGCCTCATCCGAAGAGTTTCCAGTCTCCGCCGTACCAGCAGGCGCAGTAGCCGAAGGATCACTCTTAGTAATGGCCGCGGCACCGCCCAAAAGCATGATACCGAGCTCGATGGAGGTCTCGTCTTCACCGATCAAATCCTTGAGGGTCTTACTATCGACGATGGGTTTCTTCCGGTGCAACAACTTGACTTTTGCCAGAGCGGCACCGGTGCGTTCGGCGACTATAGAGCGGAGATCGGCGATGGAAACGGTGAGTGGTTGAGAAGATAAAGCGAGGTCGAGAGGTGGGTTACGCGCTGATTTGAGCGAAACACTAACGCTTCGTTCAGCGCCTGGAGCTAGTTTGGTACGTTTGATCATAGGTTTAGCCATCTTTGGAAGCGTATACTATATATCCAGAGAAAAGCAGAGTCGAGGGCACGTTCGAGAATGACGTTAGTTGGTGGTTCTAGCTTTGGTTGGAAAAAAAAAAAAAAAAAGGGCGGAGGAAACATGGTGGAGGAGGCTGGGAAGGGGAATGAAAACTTACGGGAGATCGCGCTGGGTATCGGCGTGGATCTTCGACATAGTCGGCTGGGAGCACAGCTGGCAAATGAGCGAACTGGATAATGAAGCTCCGAACGACGGAAGCTTGTGAATCGGCCATTGTGACTAGACGCGGGGCACAGAGTGGTAGATAAACAATAGTAGAGTAGTTGATAAACAAGAGTCAAGCTTCAAATCGACAAAAGCGAAAAGAAAGGGGCTAAAGTCAATAGCAGGCACTGAAGAAATAGTCTGGGTAGATTTGCGAAACAGCAGAGCAGGTCTGAAGTTAAAGTCTCACGATCTTGAAAAGATGGGAGTCGTTCCGAGTTGCTACCAATGGGTTAGGTTGGCTTCTACAAAATCCAGGGTTTAGCTTTGGCTAAAGCAGCTAAAACAAAATCATAGAACCCCACCGACCAAACCCAGAGAGCTAACCCTCTGCTCGCGTACCTCACGTGACACGATGCGATAAAGCGATAAGATTCTTATCGAGCCTTTCTAGCGTAAAAAAAATGTTTCAGCGGGCCAATTTTTTTTCCAAATCGCCTAGCGAAAACCAATGAAGCAAGCAAGATCACTTTGTTTCTTTTTGTTTTCTTTCCTTCTTCATCAACGCATTCTGCACCGTTTTCAGGTGCTTTATTGCCTTTTTTCTTCTTCCTCTTCAAAAGTTGTTTCCTTTCTTTCTTTTCTGTTTTTGTTGATTGATACCCTCTCTCTTTTACTTTCTAATCATTCACAATGGGTGTTGGACGTCGTATGGGCAAGAAACAGGGCATTCCTGAAGCCCTGTCTGAAGAACACTTTGCGAAGCTTAAGCGCAAGGCCGGTCTTCCGGTAGACGAGCCCAGCGATGAGCCCGAGAAGAAGCGCAGAAGAGGCGCCAAACGGCTGCCGCCGACAAGGAGAAGCAAGAGAAGATCATGGCCCAGAAATCCCGTACTGGCAAGAAGGCCATGGAACTGAAGCAGAAGAAGGCTGCCAACGCCGCCTTGACCGAGGCTGCCTTCCCTACGCCCAAAAAGGCTGGCAAGTCTTCTAAAAAGAACAAGAAGGTCTCGCTAGTGCCGTCTGATGACGAGGACGAAATCGATGAGGACATGGCCGACGAGTTTCCCGACGCCGAGATCAACGAAGACGACGACGAGCCCATGAAGCTGCGCGACGACTTCCTGCACTCTGATAATGACGACGATGACGAGAATAACGAGGTGTACGACTCGGACGAGGACCAGAACCGTGGCGGCAAGCTCGTGTTCTCCGAGGACGAGGACGACTCTGACGATGGCGAGGAGGTTCTGACTAGAGTCAACATCGCAGCCATGTCTCGCAAGCTGGACGAGGACCGTGAGCGCGAAGAGGAGGAGGCCGAAGCCGAAATGCGGGCTATGCAGACCAACATTGACGAGGACGACCGGCCCAAGATTCTCTCCGGCGAAGGTGACGAGGACGACAAGGACGAAGATGAAGACCCGCTGTACGCCAAGCCCAAGGCCCTTCTAGCGCCAGATCTACAGCTACTCCGTACACGTATCACCGAGACCATCCGCGTGCTCGACTCCTTCGGCAAGCTAGCCGAGCCCGGCCGTTCGCGCTCCGAGTACACTACCCAGCTCATCAAAGACATGTGTGCCTACTACGGCTACTCGCCCTTCCTGTGCGAGAAGCTCTTCTCGCTGTTCCCTCCCCGTGAGGCCTTTGCCTTTTTCGAGGCTAACGAGAGCGGCCGTCCCGTCGTCATCCGTACCAACACTCTGCGCACCCACCGCCGCGACCTGGCCCAGGCCCTTATCAACCGTGGTGTCACCCTCGAACCCGTCGGCAAGTGGAGCAAAGTCGGTCTACAAATCTTCGAGAGCAACGTGCCCCTAGGTGCTACCCCCGAGTACCTCGCCGGCCACTACATCCTGCAAGCCGCATCTTCCTTCTTGCCCTGTGTGGCGCTAGACCCTCAGGAGAACGAGCGTGTGCTAGATATGGCTGCTGCCCCCGGTGGTAAGACGACATATCTGTCTGCTCTGATGAAGAATACCGGCTTTGTGCTAGCCAACGATCCCAACAAGGCCCGTGCCAAGGGTCTGATCGGTAACGTGCACCGTCTCGGCTGCCGCAACGTCGTCGTATGCAACTACGATGCCCGCGCCTTCCCCAAGCCCATCGGCGGCTTCGACCGTGTACTGCTAGATGCGCCCTGCTCTGGTACCGGCGTCATCTCCAAGGATCCCTCCGTCAAGACCAACAAGACCGAGCGTGACTTCCAGACGCTACCGCACACTCAGAAGCAGCTGCTTCTGGCCGCTATCGACTCCGTCAACCACGCCAGCAAGACCGGTGGTTACGTTGTCTACTCGACGTGCAGTGTCACAGTTGAGGAGAACGAGCAGGTCGTGCAATACGCCCTGAGCCGCCGCCCCAACGTTCGTCTAGTCGACTCCGGTCTGACTTTCGGCAAGGAGGGCTTCACTTCCATCGGCGGCAAGACCTTCGACCCTTCGCTAAAGCTGACCCGCCGCTACTACCCTCACACTTACAACGTCGACGGTTTCTACGTGGCAAAGTTCCAGAAGTTCGCGGCTACTCCTGCCAAGGTGCCCGTGTCGAGGTCTCCGACTCTGACAAGGCTCCCATCTTCGACGATGAGAGCAGCGAAGCCAGCGGTCTGGATGCCCAGGTCGGCAAGACAAACGAGGAGGAGGCCCAGGATGGCTTCGCTGACTTCAACGATGAGGAGGATTTCAAGATTATCGAGAAGGCGAGACGCAATGCTATGCGCCGTAGAGGTTTCGATCCTCGTGCTTCGGTCGCCAAGAAGACCGATAAGAGCGAGAAGGCTGGAACCAAGGAGGCTGCCGAGGAGAAGAAGGCTGAGAAGAAGGTTGAAGAGAAGAAGCCCGAGGTTAAGGAGGTCACTGTTGTTGTTGAGGAAAAAAAGTCTGAGAAGGCGTCCAAGAAGACTACGGCCAAGTCGAAAAAGGCCAAAAGGGAGAAGAAGTAAGCTAGATTGACGACTGACTTGTGTTGTTTCTTTTTTAACATGTACATACCATATTCATCATCTTATGCGTTTTCTTTTTGTTTTTTGTACCTTGTAATGAGTTTCGGCAGCAATAAAAAAAAGTACCAGAATACCACAATATAACCAAGTCTAATTCTTCACGCCCAAAAAAAACAATGTGAAAAATATAAATAGAAAGAAAGAGACGAGAGATGTCACGTAAATCAACAACATGAAAATGTCACTATAGATATGAAAGGAAATATTAAAAGTTAAAAGGATATATGCAGAAAAAAAATAATAAATGTGTTTTTGAAAGAAGTGGTCAAATAGTCATCATTGCAATCGTGAAATCGTAAAAAAAAGAAAAACAAATACAAAAGAAAAAGAGAAAATAATAGTAACAAGAAAAGAACGATGGGATACTTGAGCCTCTCTAGAAAAATCAGAGACGCTCAACAAAGGGAAAAAAAAAAGGCCAAAAAGGGCATGGAACATCTTGCAACAAGACGCCATGTAGAAAAGAAAGATGTAAACTATAGAAATATAGAAAATGGGCAGAGTGGGTATTAGGGGTTATGTTATGTATAAGAGAATAAGGGTATCACATCAACGAGTAGAATGACAAGCAAGCAGTAGTTTGTAGATCAACATCAAAGAATGCAGATCAACTAACTAGTACGTCCTTGCTTGACAAAAAGAGAAGAAAGAAAACATGACGAGACTGAACCGGCTCCCAGCAGGGTCTCAAAAGACTTGCAGAGACACGATAACAGTCACGCAAAACGAGGTAATAAAGAGAGAGAAAGAGATATCAATAGTGGGCAAAATCGCCCACTACCAGATCACGTAGCGTCCAGCGCCAACTATCTTCATCGCGCCGAGCGCCTCCAGTGGCGGACAGCCAGTGTTCGCACTTCTTGCGCCAGCGGTCCTCCTCCTCACGCTGGCGACGGACAAACTCCGGGCCAACATCAAACTCCTCACCGACCAGCCACTCGTCCTTGGCTTCGCTAGACCGGCCACCGCCGCCAGGAAGGTCGCTGTTGTCTGCCGTGTTGTCCGCCAGATCCGGGATGTCCTTGAACGGGTCCTCGTCGCTATCATCGTCGCCATCGATGCTGTCCTGCATATCAGTCTGCGAGCCGCAACCTGTGCTGTATAGATTGGAGCTAGATGGACGGCTGCGCGGGCCCTTGTTGTGGTTGCTGTGGCTAATCTTGAGCCAGCACATGTTCTGCGGGTCAAAAACCATGCCGCCAACCACTTGGATACCCTTAGTAGCACTGATATTGGTGATTAAGGCAGGTCTTGGGGCGTTGCTCTCCTTGTCACGTGCCACCATCTGGGGCAGAGTGAGCGCAAGAGGAGAAGGCGCCGCAGAAGGAGGCTCAAACGCACTAAGTGCCCCGTCGTTACCTTCCCACCGATACGTGTCTGGGTTATAACGCATTCCGTTCTCGGCTACGGTAAGAGGTGGTTAGCAACGATACTTCTTCAAAGCTATTCTGAGCAATGCAACTAGGGACTTACTTTTAGATTCCTTGCCACCACCAATGTTTGCGATGAGATGGGGCTTTTGCTGCGTCTTCTTCGACGTCTTGCGTGAACGGACAGGGCTAGGCAGGCTAGGGCTGAAATTGGAGCGACTAGCTAGCTGAGCGACGCGGGGAGTAGGATATTGAGAACCAGGAGTACCCTGAGACGGCACTCTCTGGCTCAGGGAAGCCTCGCGAGCAATGCGACTGGAGGCTGTATCACGTGCAAATCGAGGTGTGTAGCTTGCGCTGACCGTGGACGTAGCCGAGGTCGGTGTAAACGGGGCCGGCGATGGCGTCGTCGTGCGCTGATCGGGCTGGATATTGGCGTAAAGCTTTCCACGTAAGGCCGACTTAGGGCCAGCAGCTGAAGGTGCCTTGACAAACTTGGCCTCGGTCGACGCCGAGGTGGGAAGATCGTCAAAGGCATCAAGCTCGTGGCCATCTCCAAAATGGCGCGTCTTGGGCTTGTTAAACTGCCTCCACGTGCCATCAACGGTTGCCTTCTCGTTTGCACGGTACCGCCGAGGACTAGGCGAGCGGACACCGGACCGAGAGACAGTGCGGGAAGTTGGACGACTATCGAGGGAGATTTCGCTAGTATGTCTGCGAATCACGCGAGGGGCAGGCTTGATAGTGCTAGCCTGCGATTTTGGCTGGGCAGCTCCGCTAAAAACGAGAGACGAGGGCTTGCGAGTGCTGATCGCAATGTTCGTTTCGATACAAGCCGGGGTTTTCGGTCTCAGAAGAGACGTTGGCCGGCTACAAGAACCAATGTTATCCGAACGAGACGCAGGACGGCTAAAATGGGCAGAGATTGTTGGCAGCTTGGCAGACTGAGGACCGCGCATAACAGGCAGCGACCGCTTCAAGCGCAGCAACTGCGAGTTGGTTGTTGTAGGCTCCCGTAGATTGGATGTAGAGGCCTTGTTTCCGATTTCACGGCGTCTCGGCGTGTTGGAAGCAGAAAAGTTCAAGCTGGTCGAAGAGGGCGTCGTTGGAGTTGCGAGACTTGACACAGACGATTGGGCAGAATGGCCGACTCTGCTAGGCGGCGACGTACTGCACGCTGCTGAATAGGGCCACCACTCTCTGATACGGGCTCAAGGGCCGGCCGGTCGTGGCCATGGCTGAGGCGGGGAAGACGAGATTGAGAGGGCTGGTGGGTAGGACCCTTGTTGGTAAAGGTGATCGAGGCCGATGCCTTGATACGAGGTGGGCTCTTATCACGGCCATTCTTGACCTTGACGTTCTTGTGGGTAGTGCCCTTGCGAGCATCAAGAAGAGGGCCTTCGCCAATATCCAGGCCGGAAAGGAAGTCTTCTTTCTCGGCCGACGGAGTCTTGAGCGGGGGAGAAGGGTAGCTACTAGTATTTTCAGTGCTTTCTAAAGCACTAGGATCCGGAGAGTGGCTCTTACGACGGCTGCTCAGGCCACCAAGGCGGTCCTCGAGGTTGAGCAGGCCCGGTGGCAGAACCAAGCCGTCGAACGTGTCATCTTCACTCTCAACGGTGATAGAGCTAGCAACACTAGGGCTGTGAGCAGACGCTGACGAGCTACGTACCGAGGATCTTTGCTCTCGCCGTGTGCCGCCGTAGCGAGTGCCGAGACTGTTGTTGACGTCGCCCCAATCTAGATCATCCGTTTGAGACAGCGAAGCACGTGGAATATCACGTGCCTTGTTGAGCGTCAGCTTGCCGTCAGAGGGCAATTCAAGGCCTGTCTCTAAGTCATCGTCGTTGTATGCAATTGAGACATAGTTCAACAAGTTGTTCTGCTGTGGTGTAGGAGGAGTTATCAAGGAGATTGGTTTTCGTTGGCTGCGCTTGGTAACTCTGATGGTTTCGCCTCCAAAGAAGTCGTCGTCTTCGTCGTCGTCCCGGAATTGGTCCAAGTTAATATGGCGCGGGCTGCTTTCCACGCCAGTAGCCAGCTTAGGGGGGGGTCTTCATGATATCGATATCCATGGTATTGGCTGATGAGCCGCTGACTTGACGAATCGACTCCGGGAACAGAGAGCTGTCCTGTTGCTTGAGAGTCAGTGTCTGGCCCGGCCCGGGAAACTCTAGGTCAGCTTCCCAGTCATCCTGGACAACCTTTTTGACCTTGCGCCCGCCTAGGCGTTTGATTGAACCGCCCATAAGAGCTGATGGGGGAATATTTTGGGGCAGAGGAATGCCTAGATTCACAGCGGCCTGGATAGCGTCTGCTGTTGACTTGTCGTCGTCTGGGAGAAGAAGATGGCGCTCTTCGCCGTTAAGCGACTCTCGTTCAGAGCGAAAGGACATGTGTGAAGAATGCGAATCGCGACGATGCGATATCGAAGTTGGTGATTGGGGCATTGAAGGGCCGGCAGATTGGCGGCCAGTGAAGCTGATGTCGTGGTCAAGCAGGAAATCATCGTCGTCCCAGCTCTCGATGTCCGCAGCAGCCACTACAGGCTCTCGCTGCTTGAGCCTTAGGGAGTCCATGGCTTCTAACGTGATGGCGATATGTTGATATGGCGAATGGTTTAGTCAATATCGTGTCAGAGGCGATGGTGTTTCGTAGACCTCAGCATGTCACACACAGCATAAGTAGCTGTGGCACGAGAAGTGAGGCCTATGACCAAAGAGAACAAGCAGTTTGTTCGTTTCCTTGGTACTGCGCAGCAATATGTGTACAGTGAGATCGCGTCGTCGTCTCTATCTGCGTATAAGAAGCAGTGATATATGTAATGCGTGCGTGTGTATTATAAACCGGAAATGACTGGAAGAGGAAGAGAAG
Source organism: Davidsoniella australis (assembly GCA_009806335.1). Classification (NCBI taxonomy): domain Eukaryota; kingdom Fungi; phylum Ascomycota; class Sordariomycetes; order Microascales; family Ceratocystidaceae; genus Davidsoniella; species Davidsoniella australis. Next base: position 6,565 of record RHLR01000544.1, on the reverse strand, counting down.
AAAATATTCGTGGAGCTCGTATCGTTAACAAAGTAGTAAAGGTAGCAGAAGGTTTAGATCGGCTGAAGTAGAAGCAGTTGTAGTTATAAGATGGAGAAGAAAAAGATGACGTTTTGGTAGTTCGAGCGAGAGAAATTGAAACCAAGTTGACTAAAGAGCGTGAATTGAGCGAGGAGCGAAGAAGAAAGAGCAAAAAAAGCAAAGAATTCGATTGTTATTGATTGTTGTTGTGGTCGTGATGATTTGAAAGAAAAAAAAAAGAGCAGAAAGGGGAAGGGGCAGACACTTGTGAGCCGCACGGTTAAAGCAAATCTGGGGTATGCCACAAAAAAGAACAACTGAAAAGCAAAAAAGAAACATGAAACGCCGATGACAATGACTTATGAATGGACATACAACATATCTGACTATATAGATTCGATGATACTGGTGGAATACAAGACAAATGTCGGTCTAGTTTCTGCTTTTCCGGGGCACATGCATGCTAATAGTAGAAAAAATAGGGCGAAAAACGAGATAAAAAACCAATATAAAGATATCAGTTCTTTGATATACAAGATATAGCCTATCTATGACATGTCATTGAAAGCAAACAAAAAACATCTAGAACTGCCGTCTATTGAGCGTAGTGGATTTGACTGATTAAATGTTATTCCCAAGATTTCCTACTTGAGCACAGAGCCCTTAAACGCTGTATATTACAGGTGCTGCGTGCCTTGAGGAATGTTATAGCACCACTGGACGTTGTAAATAGAAACGTCGTTGGGGCTCCGGGGCGTCAGGGCCCCTAATTCCTGGTGGTATCTAAAGAGGATAATGTTCCACTGTACTACAACCTACTACTATAACAATGGCGGTCCCTTGCCGACTAGATGAAAGGTGGGTTTTTAGTACTGCTAGCACTAACTCTTATTTTGATGTCAATGGGTGTACGCCCCTAGAACAGGATCGTGAATTACCCTCCAGCCTGTTCCAACCAGCGCAGTCAAGATATTCCAGCAAATAACCAAGTCAAGCTTGGTGGGTTCTTTATATCTTTCCATTCCTTCTCATGATCCCATTGTGACGCTGCCATATCATATGGGGATGATGGGATGAATATAGAATAGAAATAGTGGAAATATTCCAACTTGTGAATATAAATTGACACAGGCGACATGATTAGGGCGGTGGAGAAGTAAGAAAATAATGTCAAAGCACTGCGATTGATGTATTAGTAAGGCCTTGCATTGATATGTCACGATAGTATCACGCATTGGAAGATTTCTCACTTTATTTTTTGTACGCGAGTCTCGCTCGCTTCAAGTAAAACTTGTAATGCTGAATCAAGACCCAGCAGTTCAATTATAGTGGAAGGCTCTAATGTCTATGTTGCATAGAAAAAAAAACACCAAAAAATAGCACCCTACGCCGCATATCCATATCCGTTAAACCAAGTTCAGTCGAGACCGCTGCATGATTTATGCTTGTCACTTAGAAATCAAGTCTTACTGCTGACTATTATTTAATCCAGAAACAAGGGACAATAATAATACGGGAGAAAAAAAAAAGAAGAGGCAGCTTGTTTAGACAGCCAAGCACGGCTGGTCTCAATGAGACCGAAGATACTGAGAGTAACATAGCAGCTTACTAAAATATTAGGCGCTCGATATCAACATTATACTAGGGACTCTTGACATGATGGAGGTAAAAAAAAAACAAATAAAGCCAGCCCTAGGGACACGAACGGTAGGGTAGGTATGTATAATACAGTGTGATCTATGACTTAGAAGGGTTTGCTTACCTTGCTTATCACAGTCGGTATATTTTACGGCGCTATTTCTTGGCTTTGTTTTTCTCAGGCCGTTTGTCTTTCTTTTTGCACATTAGATATTGGAACATCTTGGCTCAAGCCGTGTCTACTAGATCATTAATAGTAAACGAAATAAATATAGCAAAGTCAGCCAGACCGTATCTGCAGGTGGCTTGCTGGTGACCGGTCCGGAATTAATGGAGGGTGTAAGTAAGGGAGACAACTGTGGTGGATTAATAATAATATCTTGTCGACATCGCTTCGAGGCAGAAACATGAACACGATAGAACCAGTTCCAAAGAAAAAATCAACATACATGGGAATTGGTGGCGATTCTTAGACTATGTGATATACCAGGAAACCTATTTTTCTTTCCAGAAGCCACGGATTTATAAGGTGAAGCTCTTTTTAGTACCATGGCAATGTATAGCATACAATTTGCCTAGAAACAAATATATCCAAAGCTGGACAGTGCATTTGCTAGGCGTGCATGTCCGTCCTATCGAGCGCCAACCTGCATATTTGTTGGCGTCACAAGTTGATAATGATATCAAGTACAAGTGGGGTTTGGAGTTTGACTTGCACTAACCCCTGCCTGGCTGAGCACAAATTGTATCATTGCCTTGGCAGTTCAAGTACAGAATGATTATAGGGTAAAGCAACGCTTGATGACCTTATGGAATCACAAGTAGGCGAGTAGACAGAAGAACATGCATATGCACATTTGGACCTGAGAAACCATGACTCTACCTGAGCAGCAATAATAGCATGTCATTATACATATGTATGCATTTGTATGTATGTCTGTATGTGATATAACGGGTAGAAAAATAGTGCTCAACTAGTAGTGGTGAAAATAGAAAAATATTTTGAATTTTGATCTCTGCCGTCCTGATGTGAGACGACTGCAAATGTTTCTAGCCAACTAAAACCTTGCATATTGTACATACATAATATAATGTACATGCATAACTCCGAGATTAAGGCATATCTGTATGTGTATACTGTAGTTGTACTCATGGCTATTACAATAGGCAAGTTTAGCAGAGGCCCCAACCGCACAATACGAGAGAGAGCCCAGCAATTACTACTACTGCAAGGCGCGAATCAGCCCAGCTGAGCCGGAATATCTTTCTGTCTATGTATCTGTGTTGTTCTTCAGTAGCACCAACCTCACATATAGCGAGAGCCAAAGTAGAGGAAAAGAGAGGCAACGTTCCCTGCTATTAGGGTGCCAAGTGGCACGTCCTGGGTATCTGGTTCTAGGCTGGCTGAAGACTAGCATTTTCAAGCAGAAAACTCGCACCTTAGCTTTCTTCCTCTCCCTTCAGGTGGCTCTACCCTTTTTTTCTTCTTTTTTTTCTTGTTCGATGTCCCGGCCTGATGCATCATAATAGGAAACGATCGACATACCCAAAATAGCCTGAAAGATGTCCGCGGCCGGCCGGTCAAAGGAGAAAAACAAACCTGAACATATGGTTTGTTGCTATGCTCACCTATCATATGAAGTAGGACGCTGCTAATTTCTCTTCGCGAGATAAGCATCAGAGATCGAAGGGGAAAAGTTCGCCCGCTAGCCAAAGTTAGCTTGAGTCATGGTTTGTAAGATCTCCTGACAACCTAGTTAGTAACCTAGTAGGAGCCATCATATCTTCGGACGTCCGGTGCAAAGTGGCGCTGGCAGCTTAGCTTATTGCTCACTTAGCAAACGATTCCTTTGGACCTAGAGCTTGATTTATCCTAGTTCTATTTTTATTTTTGTAGCAAATGTCGTTGCTCGTTTATTTATTGTTTTCACCAGACATGCTTGCCTTGTTTTGTTCCATCTCTTAACAAGAAAAGATTGGCTATAGGCGTTTTCTTAGGATCGAGATAGAGTTTTGCTAGTAACAAGTTGTAGTTCATGCACAGACAACTCAATGAACATCCAAAAGAGTAAAGTCCTAGTTGAATGCTAACTTCAACTTGTCTGTACTTCGATTCTAGTCGCCGGACATCTATTTCACTCCTGATAACGGACTTGCCTAACTTCAGAGTTGACTCCTCTGCATCATTGCCGACCATCCTTATCTTTGGATTTGCATATCATCTCTGTTAGGCTTGATATCTTTCTATCCACGCCCCTTCCATTTACAACGTCAAGTAAAGCGTGGAACGTTAGTTCGTATCCGATATTCACTTATGGGTATTGCGATACCAATTCGACTGTATATGCTCAGCTAGCGTGCGACGATGCCTGTAAAGTTTGTAGATCTAAGCACAAGTCTTGCTTGTTTTGGTGTGTTATGTGCTTGGAGACGCATCAGCTCTCTACGCACACCTGAATCAAATATCTAGGTGACCCTAAAATGAATGGGCCTGATCAAAGTAGGATGTCTGTGTAGCCGCCGGCCAAACAGGTGATAAACGCACAATATACTTACTATACGATCCGAGCCTTGCTCCATTCCCATAAAAATCACTGTATTATAACTATCACTCTACTCTCTCTATACCGCCATAAATTGATATCACCCTTCCAGACCCCCGTCAGCTAGCTCTTATATAATCAAAACATGACTGCTTACCTTCTCCCCGCCTCATTATTATTATTAGTATAACTACTCTGCCTGATATGATACATACACCCTGTCTTGCTAGAACATGAAAATAGTAGTTTTGTCTTATAATTCAATGGGGAACCTAAAGCTGAATTAAGGTGGTTGGCTTGTATTGATCTAACTTGAGTTTGTACCCAGTCATGTCACATATTGCACATGTTCTACTTGATTGATTTTCCATGCTATATTTCCATTTTGTGCATTGAAGAAGATACCGCTTAATGCTTCTATCACGACAAGTCACGGATACTAATGCATTGAAATTGGACTTCACCGAGACATGCATATATATCTGCATCCTTAATCCGGCCTGGCTAGACACATTATCCAACAAATATTATATTGAATCATAGAAAGTATTAATTCAATGGTACAACGATGTAGCTTCACGACGTAGACTTGTAAACCTATATGTAAGTGGTGGTTCTGCTCAGAATGGCAAAAACTATTATATATCACATCACCATGGCTTATATATATACATTGTTGTATAAGACTACATAGTAGCTTAATCAATATACATTATTCTGCACACTCCTCTAACTTAGCGTGAATCCATATTCTAATTGCCGATGTACAAATAGACGTTAATGAGTGTGATCTGCCGTCTTAGTTTACATACTTGTATAGCTACTTATAAGCATAGTAGAGGGCGTGTGTCTTGATAGTTCCAATCTATCGTTGAGACTCTGCAAGATCCTACGCTTGGATGACTGCACGACTAAGACCCTTAAGAACTGATACTAACTCAGCTGTCTGTCAGTACACACGATATCTTACATGTAAACATGAGCCTAAGCAGACTCTAGTCTTTAAGCCTGCGTACCAACATATAGACGCACTCGTCTATCTGCAGAAACAGATGCAATATGCAGAGTTTCGGGTTTCCACTTCTCGTTGATATCGGCGACCTGATTAAATGTACCGAGGATATAACCGTTATAGCTAATGTATGTACATATGTAGTTTGTCTTCAATAATTGCATCCAACGCCCCTCCCCCCCTTTCGAATTTGTAAGACATGCTTGAGCTGACAACAAACAACTCACTCTAGAGTCAACTTGCGCTTGGTTTTCTGCATGTCCAACCAAGTTTCCATATTGTATGTTTTAATTTAGATAGCTTTGCAAGTCTACTATTGATTCCTGCACAAGCCTCATGTGAAAAAAGGCACATACAATGATGGCTATCCCTTGCTCCCTTCAGTGTGAGAGACACTCTGGATATCTTCTTTGTACCAACACCATCTTGTGACATACCTTAGCTTGAGTGATTCTACTTTGGGATTCCATACACATTGTATATATTCTCTTGATCACAATGTCCATAGTCCGTGAATTGGTATTCCCGTGGATCCTATATTACCCTCCAATGTGAGGCTTTCTCTGCCACCTCGTTAGCATGCATAATATCATTCCGATTCTTCACCGACTATACTATAAGCCCCTAAATATTGCAATGGGCATCGATTTACATTTCAGCTGTTGCTTGGAAAGCAAGTTGTAGATTTCGGAAACTGATTTGCACAAGCACAAGAACACCGACATTTCTAGATAAGTCTTTCAATTCTTTTTATTGGCCTAGTGATAGTAAACGTATCCGGCTATGTGCCATTATACTACTGTACACATGGTGTAGGTTGCCACTTACATCGCATTACACTTTGCTAGCATGGCTAGTTCTTAAATTCAATAGGGTAACTAGGTTGAACTGATATATTAGTACATGTAAGACGTAACGCAGAATATCCTAGAAACGAGAAAGTACTTGGCAGATACAACATGGTTAGGTGTTCGGATACATAGATTACACATTAAAGCTGTGCTGTTCATACAAAGCGATGTTCATCGTGTACAATAAGACGTGTAGTACAGACCATTAATCCTTGTAAAGGGGGTCAATTTACCAAATAGTGCCTAACCTGTTGTATCGTCAGATCCTCCAGGTGTGGAAATGTACCTTTAATTCATATAATCCGAAGGTTTTAGTTCGTTACATCTTGTCCTTCTTTCGTCTACCTAGGAAAGGCCAGCGCCAGTTGCTCACCAGCCATTCTATCTAACAGTGGCGTATAAACTCGCCGAAATATAAACACCCAACATTAACATTCATCCTAAGGGCGGTTCAAGAACATACTATTTTGCGTCACTATAACTGCAATTTGTAAGCTGTT
>RHLR01000543.1:0-18071 GCA_009806335.1 Davidsoniella australis | reverse complement strand
GCCCTGAACTAATACTAGTATACAATGTAAGGTGAAGGACAACCTACTTCTCAACAGTGACAGGCCACTGAGATACAGAACATTTGTTATGGTTTCGTTATATGCTATTCCTGCGCATTTCAACTTCTAATCCTTTCAGGGAAAAACCACCTCATCGGGAACCTGCCTCAAAACCTCCGAGCATTTTGTAGCTCCTTGTATTATAAACCCTCTTAGAACAGTATGGTTACTACCTGGCATCTACCTTCTGCAGAACTTCGTGCATGGAGAGGCTGCCCAACCCTCAGACGCACTACCGTAAGCATAGGGTAGACTTCAGTAGTAGTTTTGCCCCAGCTACATGTATGATAATAACACCCATAACTATATAGAAGTGCTATGGTATACCTGCAGTCAAAGTTCAGTGCTTTGGAAGCTCAGCTCATCACAAAAATGAAACCCTTGCTAAAATCGCATGGCTTTGTCGGGCACATCGTTCTTCGTTCTTGCCTAGAGATTTCTCTTGTTCTTTTCATAGTGTTCTTCAGTTTATGCTCTTTGGATCGTTCAGTCCCCAAGATGCAGGACGCGATGTTGAGGGCGCAAAACAGCTAGTCAGCTCGGTTAGAAAAACTTACTAATAAAAATGAATATAAGTTTTCGGTGACCAGGTTTCATTTAACAGTTGGTTTTTTCGCTTAGTCATTGATGTCATCAGTAAGATGTAGTAATAACTACCCTAATTACATATCTAACCCTAATGTTTTCTGTGTAAGTCAAGAAAAATACAAAAAAAGGCTTGTGACAAGTCAAGACGAGCTATACCACGATACTTTCATATGCCTATTGTTCTTTTAACACAGATACTAAACAGCTATAATTAAGATTATTAGCCTAAGCCAACCTCCTATTAAACTCACATGTGAACCGGACCGCTACATGGCACTTTCTTTCTGGTAAGAAAACAGAACTACGACTCTGCTTCTATTACTTGTTTGCTGTCTCACTGCACAGATCAATATAATTTCCTGTTAGCCCCTCTCTGCTTATTCTCTGTATTGCTCATTGTATAGTCGAGGGCGACTATAACATTTAGGATATCTCATCCTGAAAAGCCAAGCCACCGCCTGAAAGAATATCACAGGAATCCATATGGTAGCCCCTCCTTCCCCCTCACAGTGAATCCTGCCGTGATGATCTGATCTACTACTACTGTAGAATAGCGGCTAATATATGAACAATTGGAATTAGTAACATATGTGATGGAGATACAACTATGTTGTCGATTGGTTATTCTGATACATAGTTCGCTGAGCCGTGCAAGCTGAATTGCATCGATAACAGGGCTTTTTTGTTTTTTTTGGCCTCGCTTAGAAAATGTGGTAGCAGCGGGTGACTAACTGAATGGGAGGCTAAAAAAGCAACGCAATCATTTACTTGTCTAAGACGAAGATCATAAAACTAGTACATTGGGAGTTCGTGATGGCTGGCTGAGCAACCTTTGATTTTTTTTCTTTTAGGAAAAACTCCAAGCTAGCAAGACAAATAGATATGAATAGGGAATCTAGAAGGATAAGAATAAAGGTTGGTAATAGTCCGAAGCTCTGGCCGTCGTTCAACTCCGGATGCCAAGATTCATACTAAGTCGTTAGACTATCGCGAGTCTCTTTTTATACCACGGTATAGTTTGGCTTCTTGGAAGCCTATAGGATGTTGTTGATCCGCGGAGGGTTTGCCAAGCACCAACACGAGAGTTGGCTTTAGTAATTAAGTGAACCATTGACAAGGCATGCTCGTTTTCATCATCTTTCTTCTTTTATTCTTTTGCTGCGTTGGCTAAGGTACTAAAAACCCTTGGTATTGGTAAGTGGGTTGTTGTGAGCATCGACCAACGGCCAGTGCAGCTCAAGTTCATGCACTAACTCAGACTTGCGGAGAGGCAAAATAACGCCACGCTCTAACCTTCCCTGGTCTGAACCATAGGGAAGAAATATATGTATATGTATGTAGTTACGGAGTTCTGCATGTAGGGTACTGCCACGATGGAAGATGATGCATAGTAACAGCCTTCGAGAAGAATGAAGAACAATAAGATGGAAAACAAAGCAAGGGCCATTATGGACCGCAGAGCGCCGACTTACCCGGGACCATATTAGGCCTGTTCGCGAAGGAACCTGCCGGGCTTATAGCGATGTAGTTGTAGTCTACGAGATTTGGAGGATATTGCTGCGCTATTAATGCCAAGTATCATGAGATAGAAATAAAGAAAGAGAGGGAGATCACAAACGGCAAATGTATTCACTTGTCAGCCGACTGGGTGCTTTGAGCATAGAGCTGCTTTGGCTTGTGAATAAGAAAAAAAGCATGGTGCGTTTTAGAAGCATAGAATATATAATGAATAGTAAACTAAGAGGCACTTGTATTTACCGGATGTTTTTTTTTGGCGTTGTAACTTTATAACGATATCTTCTCGGTATTGACCTGGGTGGCATCACCCAAAACGGTGTTATGATAAGCATTGAGGAGACTGTATAGTTTTCTCTTGATATGTCCGAATATTGTATGAGAAGTCGGGGATTCAAAATATTCACCGATAGAGTCAAAAAACCCATTGGATTTTGGCGGGATTGCGTGTATATTGTCAAAGCACGAAATATGACACTAAACATGATGAATATGCTAACCAGCTGCTTAATCCTACTCTATACCCCGAATATATCTGTTATGGTAACTGTAAAGTAGCTTCGATCTTTGATATCTTGGGGAAACTTCAAGTGGGTGAAGCGGAGGCGATAGTAGAAAATATGCTCAACTACATATGATGAATACGTTCCGTTGACTAGTCAGGGGGACTTGTATTCTCTTTTTTTTTTCGTTTTTCTTTGAATCTTGTCTGCATTTATAGCACAATGAACCTTGATTCTCATGATTTGTTTGCTGTGGACCTTTTCCTAACACTGCGTAGCATCGCGTAGAATCTTGGAAGCGGCTCGTTCGTTCTTAGTTCTTAGTTAAGTTCTTCACATAAAGAGTAAGCGGGTTAACCTCCAGCCTCTTCTTTCTTGTTACTCTCCCAGCATATCAGAAACTACCCCCAATCTTTCCCCCTCTATTACCCCCGCCCCCAGTGATATTCCTTACAAAGTAGCATGATACAAGATATATACCACGGGCGGAATATGAGAAACAGTTTCGCGATGGTTTAATATTGGGGAGATAAAATATAACTAAATGGATCAAAAGTAACCTAGGCGGGGCTGTCATTAGTTTAGACTCGCGCTACAATATCACGATATGCAGGAGAACGACGCTAGAGAGGCTCCGCTAAGTGGCATGTTATAAATTAGCCAAATCAGGACTAAAGATAGACGGTAGGCTAACGATCAGATCAAGGCACATCAATAAGTGATGACAGAGAATACGATCTTCGAACTAAACAAGCTTACTTACCTGAAGAAAGCGCCCTTGAAGATTGGACCAAAGAAAAGAAGCCGAAGAAGAAACCTGTCAAAGGGAGAAAGAGAAGCTAAGATCAAGCCAGAGGCTGGTGATCGTGGCCGTAAGAAAGAAAAATTTGGCGTAATCGAGTCGGATGCTATGGACGCGCCGCGGGGTCGGGCATCCGGAACCTTCAAAGAGGCTGCCCGCCGAGTGAGTGTGGCCCCGAGTGCATGGGACTCCGGAGACCAGCTCAAAAAGGTGTTGCAAGAAGAGGGGCCGGCCGCTGGTGAGAACATCCCTCGAGAGGGGAAAAGTCGGGCTCAAGGCCTCATGAAACCGTGCATCGAAGACGACAAATATCGAAAAAGAAAGCGAGAATAGACAGCAGCATTGGGAATATGTGCTAGTCGCTCTAAAAAACCCACGACGAAGGGGAAAAATTCGTCTTTGGACGGAGGGGGAGGTACTCGAACTTAAAGGTACCTCCCCCGAGTGTTGTAGGAGGGAAGGTTGCATCAAAAACCTGATAACGTAAGCATCACCTTTTTATTAGTTGTTCCTCAATTAAGAATAACAACCTATTGTTATCAATTTCCATAGTATCATGTCCAATATGTCCAATATGTCCAACCGCCCGCTGCCGTCATCGTTCGATGGTGATGAGTAGGTTCTCTATATCGTGTAGTTGTGCATGACGTTGCTTTCCTTGTTATATTGCTAACTTATGTCCTCTCTATAGTGAGTTCTTTAACGAGCGTCCTATGGACAAAGTCTGGCGCAAGCTACGCGAAGAGCCGTTAATTCCCCTCGGTAAGTCTCTCTTCTATATCCCACTAATGCCAACATGGACTCTTCGGCCCTCGCTAACAACCTTTCAACCCACACCAAAGGCTGCTTTGCCACTGTCTTTGCATTTACCGGCGCCTACCGCGCTCTACGCCGCGGCGATTCCAAGGGCGCCAACCGCATGTTCCGGTACCGTGTCGGAGCCCAAGGATTCACTGTGCTAGCCATGATAGCCGGATCCATGTACTACAACCGGGATCGTGAACGCACCAAAGAACTACGCCGTCTCGAAGAACAGCAAGATGCTGAAGAGAAGCGCGCGCGCTGGCTGCGCGAACTGGAGGCTCGTGATGCCGAGGAAAAAGAAATGCGCGCGGCCCTGGAGGCTAGACGGCGTAAGAGACAGGAGAGACGTGCTGCTGAGGAATCCTCTGCCGCGGCTTTGTCCGTTACAGAGGCTTTGAATAAGGCAAAGGCTGAAAAGGAGGAAAGAGAAAGGGTATCCATTGATACGGCTGAGGAAGAAGCTTCACCCTTCAAGCAGCTCAGTTTCTTGGTAGCACAGAAGAGCAAGGAAAGGGAAGAGGAGAAGAAGAAGAGTTCCGATCAGTCCAAGTAGTTCATTTTTCAGTTTGATAGTTTAGTTTTTTGGGACTATTGTTGCTTGTAGATCGTAGCAGTGGTCTGATTCCGTGTATATTAATTCTCCATGACAACATGTTGTGATAAGAGACTCCATCTAACTGTTTAGAAACCATCTCCGTCTCTTCTTTAGAGTCCACGTTTTAGATACTAATACTTGTGATATCGCCGTGTGCTGTCTTCCTTATACAAGTAGTGATGCAATTCTTTCGCATCTCCGTCTCTTGAGATCCTTCTCACTCGGCTACCAGCTTAATGCAATATTTTCGTTACTTAGCCCATCGATCCACCACTTCTATTCGCTCCGATCAAGCCTGCCATTTCCAGTAAAGCACGATCTGCCTCGATATCACCCGTGCCTAGATTGATCCTCCGTCGAGCCTCGGCTTCTCTCTCCTCCCACGCCCATCTTTCTGCCTGGACTTTTGCTTCTTCGTCACCTCCACAGCCCCAAACCTCCAAAGACTCAACCTCGAACCGGTCCTGGAAGTCAAAGCGCCGGATCTCGCTGTTCTGGAAAGCACCACCTCTGCCCGTATAGTCATGGTGGAACACGCCAAATTCTAGCGAGGAATCAAGACGTAGCGAAACAGCCCCTAGAGATTGTAGCTGCCCGTTGCGCCATTGACTACTCTGTGATGGTTTCGGGTGTGGAGTACCAAAGGAGAGAGATTGTATAGCTCCAGGAGCTTTGGTAAATGTGGCATAGTCTTTGTTTAGTGTGGACGCATGGAATACATCGTGGACAGGCTCCAACTGGAAAAGAACAGAGTCCGTCTCACCGAAGCATTCCCGGTGGGTATGCCGCCACGGTGTGCTTATATATATACCAAAGGTAAGCCGATCACCTTTGCTTCCAGGTGGGAGCTTCCGAGACGATATCGATGCAACAAAATTCGACTCTTGTACAGACTGTGGAGTGTCCGAGAGTCGTGTACCTCTAACTAGAAGAATTGTTGGGGCACGCCAATTAAAGACTTTCGTCTCAAAGCTGCCCATCGAGAAACCATCGTTGTTACCGGAATAGAGAGGGCGTAAGCGTCTGAACAGCGATGTACCGGGCAAGAAAAATGAGAGTTGAGAGACGGTACTCAGTTTCATGATTTCATGCTCCGATGCCAATAACGGCTGGATATGCCCGTTGTCCGGTATAGCGGGGTTCTTGTTATCGGACATAGAAGACTTCTGATCAGGGCCGTCTGGCGTCGGTTGGCTTGAAGTATTTGATCGCTTGGGGGGCTTGGACATATCCATGTTACTGGAGAATAAGAAGTGTTCAAACAGCGCATGAAGGCCCTTGAAAAGAAAAGGGAAGCATGTCGGCAATGCTCGGTTCCATTGAGCTGCCTTAATTCCAGGCGATCGTTCCACATTAAGGAATGATGCCACAATGCTATCGGCAGTATTTCGTAGATTTATTAGACCTTTCTCGCTGCTGAAAAGTTGTGTGGCGTGAAGTGAAAGGCTTTCTTGCGGTTCAAGTGGTGCAACTAGAAGCAAAAGCATGACAAGGTTCTTGAAGTTGTCTGGAGGAATCATGGCGCTGTATCCCGAAATGATGTCCGGCTTGTCGCCTTTTCTCACGACATCGTTGATATCAAGCGCATTGAGGGCTGCCAGAACAAGCCCATCTTCTTCTTCATTTTCCACATCTTCCTCATCCTCTAGGACCGGCTGATCCACCGCAAACCCAATCACACGACTTTTCGATAGGTCTAAACATAGTTCTTCTTCCACCTTTGCTTTGTTTCTCTTTGCTTCTTCTCCATCGGCCTCCTTCTTCTCGAGCAGTCGATCATAGACAGCCAAGCTTTTGAAGATGAGCTTGTTGCGGTTCTGCGCACCGTGTGTCAACACCTTCTTGTACCGTTCCGTCAATAGCACAAGCACAATGACGAGTTGGTCTAGCCCAATAACAGCAGGCGCATCTTGAAGAAATGGAAACGCGCCGAGATATGATGTCATCTGGAATAGCACAGCAGACACGCTTAGTATGTCGGGAATCTCGAGAAAGCGAGCGATGGTATCTTCGGACACATAACGCATTGAGGACTCGGTATCGGCTAGCTGTTTGAAGACGTCTTTGAGGGCGTAAATCTCAAGCGGCGTGAAGCATTTGTCGGCAAATCGGCGAGCCTATAGTAGTCAACGAAGTATCAGCGGTTAGAGCTAGCTCATATAAAGCTGTATACAATGCTATTGGACATCGAGACTTACAAGCTCATGAACAAGCTCTTCATGGGTTCTTTGTGCGCGCGGCGCCGTAGATTGAGCTTGGCCCATATCTGCAGGTATTCAATCCAGTAAGTAATATACTCTTAGGTAATGTAATGCTCAGCCCAAGTTGGCTGTGATATATAAAAACTTTCAGCAAAGATCATCAGCCAGATTCTACCAGTGAAAAACTCGAACCGCAATATAGGACTCGTGATCTGGGTGATCTGGTGTCCTATCGTTTGAAGCGACGAGGTTGAAACAAGAAACAAACAAACAAGCCGCTTTAAGCTAGAGGTTCTATATTCGCTAGCAACCTAGCTCACAGCACAGTGCTACTAAAGCACAGTATCTTTTTCGGTATAATACAGTGTCAAACACAGTGCGTTACAAATGATACAAGTCTAACCGCTTCAAAGCGAGCCAGCCTCTTCAGGCCATCAAATCACATTTACTCGACACATGGCCATGGCCATGAAAGATTGCATGAGTCTACATTCCGGTATTCTTGAGTGTGGAGGTAAAAGAAGTATATTTTCAGAATCCCAAGTACAGATACGATCGCCGGGAAACTAAACGATCGCCAAAAAAAGCAAGTCCCACTAAGTAAGCTATAGCCAACGGTCTTCGATAGAAGAGCCCTAACTAAGGCTCCCAAGAAACAACTGCACTGCAGAGATTCATTGAGTTAGGGGAACAAGAACAAGAATGATTTTTAACATAAGGCACGAATACGTTACGATTGAGTGATAACAAGGTGGAAAGAGATTCGGTGCAATGGGGAATATAGAACCGCCGTGTAAATATATGAAAATGAACTTAGATCGAGGGAGACAATAGAATAGAAATAAAGGTGAATAGAATAAAAAGTGTGTAATAAAAGATGTATCATGTGATATGAGGCGAGAACAAGCAGAAAAATCTAGTAAAAAGACAAGTGCCGATAGTGATGTGGTGATGACAGGGACAAGGAAGATGAAAAAAATAAAATAAAGAATAAACAATGTGATAGCCAAGGGGGAATAACAAAAAATAAAGAGCCAGAAAAGAAAACCGGAAAAAAACAAAGAAATAAAAGATGCAGTAATGATAAACCGCACCAGCAAAACAATAGCAATGAACCAAGCAAGAACAAAGGTACAATAAGACTGCCGAGAGAAAAATAATAAAGCCTGGATACGCAACAATAGCTAATTCGTAAATATTCGAATACCTTTTCCCCCCTCTTGTTCGCTAGAAATACGTGCGTATGATCATTCAACATTGCCCATTACTTATGATAGTAGACAATCTTGGGGTTTTCGAGAACCACCCCAAACTCTATGAGACTAAGGAATGACAGAATTGAATAAAACTTTAGACAACATGAGTCAAAAGTCTAGCTATTTTCCGTCACCTTGTACTTTTCCAGAGCTTCCGCCAACGCCTTGGCCGAATCAGCTGTCTTAACAGTCGCAATCCATGTCTCGAACCCAGTGCCAGTGGCAGAGGTTGTGATCAACTTGACGTTCTTTCCAGCTGCTTCATACTTGCTGCTACTTAGAAGAGAACGGTTGAAGGCAACATGACCGGAAGGTTCACGACGTAATAACATACGGACGCTTCCCTTGATCTTGTGCTTAAGGATACGCAGAGGGCCAACACCTTGAGTGGACCAAGGACTCTTGGCGTTGTCCTTGTCGAAAAGTAACATTTTAGCACGAACCTCGTGAACAACCTCTTCATTTTCCTCGCCAGGACCTCCTTCTAGCAAATTGATTTGAACAAGAGGAGCTTCCGCATCATCATTTTCTGCCGGAGCAGCAGATGTAGATGCTGTTCCAGGTGTGGCTATAGGAACAGCAGCAGGAGTAGCGGCAGTAGCAGAGCCAAATAGAGGTTGCGTGGTAGTTTGCGTGGATTCTGCTCTAACAGAAGCATTCTCGGAAGAGACTGATTTTTTAACACCGCTGCTCAAGGCATCATCTTTTGTAGTAGCAGCGGCAGGCGTACCTGGATCCGACGAGGTTAGCGACTCCGGTAGTCACTGGGTGCCGAACATCTTACTATTTCCGAACGGGAAGGAGGGCGTGGACTGGCCATTTGTAGCGCCGGTATTTCCAAAGCTAAAGGAGGCAGCAGCACCGGGCGCTGGGGCGAATGGGTTTGGCAGGGCCTGCGTAATAGCTGGTGAGTTGGAGCGACCTCTTAGAGACTTGGGAACCAGCGTAGGGCGCTTTCCCGGGGGCAATGATCCATTGACACGAGTAGTGTTTGTAGTCGTCGAGGTAGAGGCGTTGAAAGAAAACATGTTGCTAGCACCTGCATTACTATCCTGAGAGGCGTTTCCGCCAAACTGGAACGAGCTGCTAGGAGTAGGAGTTGCCGAATTTCCAGTACCGCCAAAGCTAAAAGTCGGCACAGGAGCCGGAGTAGTACCATTTGTTCCTGGTGAGAATGGGTTGCTGAAGCTCGTGCCGGCACTGGCGTTGGCACCGCCATTTGGAGTGCTACCAAAGTTGAAGCTGGAAGCAGGAGCAGCAGCGCCGAACATGCCAGAGCCATTAGAAGGCTGAGAGTTGATAGGCGCGTTAGTTGCTTGTGATCCGCCAAAGTTGAATGAAGTGGTAGGCGCAGGTGTCGCGGAGTTTCCACCAAAGGAGAATGAGGAAGGCGTAGGCGTAGGACCAGCATTGGTTACTCCGAAAAGCTTCTTTGATACAGGTGGACTATCCTGCTGAATGCCATCATCGGCCAAGGAGCGCTTTGTGGGAGAATCCTGTTTCATGGGACTTCCCTCAATGGGGTTGTTACCAAAGAGTGGTTTAGTCTCGGAAGCAGGCTTAGCAGAGGGCGCTGAGAAGTTGAATGTGGCCGGGGGGGCAAGCGAGGGTTTGCTGTTGCCAAAGAGGTTGCTAGTTGAGGTGGTGGAAGAGTTGTTTCCAAACAAAGAGCTACCAGTACTAGTAGGGGCGGGAGTGGCGCTACCAAACAGGGGGGTAGTCTTTTCAGCAGGCTTCTCCGTAGACGTGTTACCAAACAGAGAGGTCGAGGACTCCGCAGGCTTGTCGGAGGGCTTAGCACCAAAGAGGGGAGTCGACTCTGCAGACTTCACGCTAGTCGCACCAGCACCAAACAAAGGTGTCGACGAACTAGCAGGCAATGAAGAGGGCTGCGATCCGAACAGGCCAGATCCAGGAAGCGAGGCAGGCGCCGTGACCTCGGCTGGCTTCGAAGCACTGATGCCACCAAACAGGTTAGGCGTTGTGGCAGATGCGGTCAACGATAGCTTGGGAGCAGTGCTACCAAACAACGATGAAGCAGATGTAGAGGGTGGTAGAGTAGATTTAGTCTCGGCAGGCTTGCTAAAGAGCGATGTGGCAGGGGCTGCAGTAGCCGGTGTCGATGAGGTCGTACCAAACAATGAAGAGGCAGCAGGAGCAGGGCTATCTGTCTTGGCCACGAAAGGGTTCGAAGCAGGAGCGGTACTAGGCGTGCTTCTAAACAGTGGCTTAGGAGCTTCAACAGTAGTCTTAGCAGCGCCAAACAAAGATGTAGGAGTGGTAGTTTTTGATTCTTCAGTGGGAGTAGCCCTGATCACATCCTCCTTGACGTCGGTAGTAGATGCTTTGGCACCAAATAGGTTGTTGGTCGGAGTAGTTGTAGCAGTATCCTTAGCAAAGAGATATGTTCCAGAAGATACAGTAGCAGGCGTCGACGTGCCAAAGAGGCTCGAGGCAGAAGTCGGGGCCACTGTCTCCTTGGCAGTCGAAGCAGCGGCAGGAGCGAATTTGATTGGGGTGTCTGATGTCCATGTCTTCTTGATGGGTTCATCCTTGGATTTGCCTGTACGAAAATTTCGGTTAGTATCTCTTATAAAGTTTTGGGTAGATGGACATCATTGATTTTATGCAGTGATTATATCACTGCCAAATCCAATATAAGTTATTAAACATATTTTGTTACATTGTTTACTTACTGTCTTTGTCGGAAACTTCCACAGTGGTAGTCTTGAAGGGGTTAGCTGCAGCAGGCTTCGCTGGGGTAGATCCGAACAAGCTGGATGTGCTCATAGACAAGGCAGCATCGCTGTCAAGGTTGGATGCAGTTTTGTTTGCGATATTCTCGAAAAGAGTGCGAGTCGCCGAAGGCGTCGTGGAGACGTTAGCCGAGGTCGTCGATGGCTTCAGAATCTTACGAGGCTGGTCCTCAACAGGATCAGACTTGCGCTTGGATGTAGCGTCATCATCTTCGGTAACACGACGTTTGCTGCTGTTGCTAACAGTGGCAGACGATGACTTGGCTGAGGAACCGATATCATCTTCAGCCTTGCGCTTCGAGCTCGTTGAGCTCTTGACTGGCGTGGTTTCTTCTTCGTCGACGGGAAGACCATGTGAGATCTTCCAGCGGCGCAGCACATCGTCGGAGGGCTTGACGTTCTGGAACTGGTAAAGCCCATATCTCAACAAGACAAGGCTACGGCTTTTTTCAAACTCCTTTGCGAAGTTCATGATGTTGAGCTTCCAGTCCTTCTTGGTAAAGACTTCGTTGGCGGCGTATTTTAGACGACGAAGATCCAGGATACAGAAGAACTGGCGACGCTGAAGGTCGTCAAACGATCGCGGCACAACATGTCCCAGATACTGATCTGCATACACAGTTCCTCTACGCTCCAGATCACGGGGAACGCGCTTTGCGAGCTCCTCGCCATTCAACTCCTCGGGAGGGGAGGGGATGCGCATATCAAACAGGTCCTTAGAGGTAGAGTGTGAGGCAAGGCCGCGAGGTGTGAATTTGGCAACTGTGTCGCGGTATACTCTCTTAGACTCGGGCATTGAAGAGACGTTAGAAGTAGTAAACGACTTCTTCATGGTATTAGCAGGGAGCGATGGCTCGAAGCGCGATGTAGTGTTTGTGGCGGCAGCATTCAAAGTTGAGGCACGGAAGATATTGCTTGTGCTTGCACTGCGGCTAATGCTGGACTCGTCGAATCGAGTAGCCTTGCGCGTAGAGCCCTGAGGCGTGCTGAAGTGCTTTCCAGTGCTATGAGGAGTAGATGTGTAAACACGGTTGGCAAACTTCAACGCCGGGCGCGCCCGTGGAGTGCTGCTGAAGTCCATTGTCGCGATGTATTCGGCCGGTGGTGATGTGACTTCGTTGATGGGAAGGAGTATTTTGGAGACGCGTCTAGAGGATGGAAGGTATTTTAAGGTAATGGAAAAAGCAGATGATAAATGAGAGACTAGGGCGAATTGACCAAAAACGAAGAACTATAAGGACGAAGGAAAAAAAAAAAGTACGAAGAAGCAAAGTTAACGAGAGGAAGAGACACGATTGTGGCAATTTGGATAGAAAAAAAAAAGTGAAGAAATAAGTACCACGCGTCGATCGGTTGAACCTAGAAATGACTAGGGAAAGAAGAGGGAGAGCCAACAAGTCAGAAGAAAAAAAAATAGAGGGATGCGAAATGCACGGATGCGGTGCGCAAGGGCAAGCAACCAGGACTATAGAGCCTGTATGCTTAGATGAGAGAGGATAGCTGGAGGGCTCGCAACGAAGCAGGAAGAACTAGCAGGGAAACAATGTCAACAAGAATAGGCCTGGGTTGATGGCAGACGACGTGATGATGAGGATGAGATCAGGCTGCGTTTCGTGGTGGATGAAGTCTGATCGATTTCTCGTCGCGCAAAACAACCTCAACTGCGATGATAGGCAAAAAAAAAAATATGAGAGTAGAAGAGAAAAATTGGTGTGGAAATTCCTGTTCCAATTTTTGACGAGGAGGGCGGCTGGGCTCCCGCCAAAAGAAGCAAGTGCAGTTATGAATGAATTGCGGACCCAAAAAATAATAATGTCAACAATGAATTTTGGTCAGCCCGTAAACTCCGCTAAACAATGCACAGTACAATTACAGCACTCAGTACTCAGTACTCAGTGCTTTAAGCCTTAGAGCCCGCTAGAAGTCCCTAGTACTTGAAACCCTTCAAGCCTGGGCCGCCTACAAATACAAAACGGCTTCTTGTTTTTACACTGAGCCAAAGCCAAGCTTGCTCCCAATGTCTTCCACTTTCGACACTCAGTTGATGCTGGCTTTTATCCTTGAAACCACCTCCAACAATGTTCAGCCTTGGGCCTGGTATCAGAAACATCGGCTGGAGCGTCCCTGCATTAGCATCGAGACCAAGAGCTCATATATGTCTGTATGTACGCGTCCCTTCGTTCTTCCCTTTCGAGTCTTTAGCCCAGGCATAAGTAGGAAAATAATGACGCTGGTGGATTGTGCTTATTTGCTCTGTATATACTTAGATTGTTAGGTGATCGCTGCAGATACAATTATGGCCATGGTCATGATGATGAACTTTTCATTTCTCTCCGAAGTTTAATCCCAATCCCCGCTCGTTGCTATAGCTAATATATGGCGCCTGCATATTAGCTGCAGTTGTTACAGCATATAGCCAGTCTTTTTGTTTGAGTGCTGTCTGCTCTTGCAGATATTAATAGCATTAGTTTAGTGTTACTTTGCATTAATGTTATGTACTACTAGAAAAGTCAAACAAAGAGTCCACTGAAGATGATGCTTTTTGCCTAGTAATCTGGCCTTGCTATTGTTCAGGCAACCAACTTGTGGTGGAAAATGTGCCAGAATAAACAATGATATGAAGAGCGGGGAGGAAACCCAGCTAGCCAATTACTTTGAATGTACATGAGGTGTCACGGCTAATGAAACTAATCAATCGCACGTTAGCACTTAACATCGTAAAATCTGGAATGAGGTCCAGTATTGGGTAGAAGGCTTGACTACCTCTCATTCTCCCTTTACTCTCCTCTTTTCAATAATCTGACATGCGCTACTGCATGGTACGCCCCGTGACTATACAAAATATACAGATACACCGTCTCAAGTCTGAGTATCCAGCCCACTTGAGATAGACCTTTCTCATCACACATCATTCCTACTCGCTTGCAGTTTGGCGAGCTCTTTTGGGAGCATCTTGTAGAAATATACAAATACATGAAGACAGATAAAAGAAAGAATAAAGCATATGCTATAACCACTATTTTATCGATGAAGATGATTGAATAAGCCAGATATTGCTGAAGTGTCTGCATCGCGTGCTTTGCCTGGTGTGGCAACATTTCTCTGATTAGGTGCAAAGATAACGACTCGAAAGCTTGGACCCGAATAACCCTTGCTCTAGATGACTAAGATCCATCATTCATCCTTGAGCTTGCTCCAACGTCTCTTGCTCCAAACCACGACACAACGTCTAGTTAGCAAGAGTGACTTAATTTCTAGTCTACAACAATACATATGTAGCCAAGAATTATATGATACAACGCCAAAAAGAGCGCCATTAACCATATTATTCTTCACCGTATATAATGTGTTGCCCGGCAAAGTGTTGCGGCCATCTATCGTTCAGTTTGTGTGTTCATGAACGATTACAAGCAAGTGTGTTTTCCCGTATCTTCGCGGTGATACAGAGTTACGTATGGTCAGTCGCGATTTTTTTCTCGAAAAAAAAACCTTCAGGTCCCTCCTATACACGTCAAGTCGTCGTCCGATTTTGTTTGCGCGTGAGGGGCTCCTTAGTTTGTTGTCCAACATCATTCTCGTTCTCGTTGGTTGGGCTTGCTAAAGAAAAGAAAAATAATTGTTTGTTCGATAGAAGACCGAACGTCGTCTAGTGTGGGCAAAATAGTGGGTCGGTGGTGCACAAAATTTGTGGGGACTACATGGAGCACAACGGCACACTATTGGCTGCATGCTTACATAAACACGACCTTGATTATTTTTCTTGTCTTATTTTCTCCCAGTTTTCCTATCTCTTTTTTTTTCTACGGAAGTCGGCGCAAAAAAAAGAAAATAAAATACATGCAAAAAAGCTTCACTTTGGACTGGAGTAAAGAAGAACTAAGACCCCAATGTAAGGAATATACAATGTGTCTTCCTTTGATTTAATATCTAGTTTCCACTTCACAACGTGCCTCTATTGCTCTGACTGCAGTTCCAACTCGCTCTATATAGTATTGTATTTTTCTTCACGTCTTCAAAGCCAACTTATTTATTTTATATCAAGATATATATATATTCCTACCTTTTCTCTAACACTATCTGCCTCTTATTTTTCGGCACTATAACCATCCTTCTACCAGGGACTTATTTGTGTTCTCACCAGCCCGTGCTCTTCCTGCCAACCCACTCTCGTATATATATTTTTTTGCTTTAGAGCTATAGCTAGTAGCTTCATTATCACTGTTCCATCGCCACAGCTTGCAATCTCGATTTTTCATCATTCTACTGTCTATAATTAAAAGTACATCTACGATTCAATCATTTGAGCAACCCCATTGGTTGTCTGCGGTTGTTACAAAGCATGGTGCTTTAGTTGGGGGAGGTGAGCCTCAAAAGTTTCGTGCTAAAAACTCCTCCGTCTCGAGCTCCGAATCCATTGCGAGTGCAAGTCTCATCATACTTCTATCTTGCACGTCAATAGCATTCACCGCCCTATAAAACCGACGTTCAACCTTCTCTTCTAAGCCTCGTCCACCCTCGCCACGCCTATAGTATGGAACGCAAACGCAAACTTCCCGCGCGAACTGCGCGAAACGAACAAGCCTCTAAGAAACGAACAGCCACCACAGACAAAGACTCGTCTCGCTCTGCTAGTGCAACTCCGACTCCAAACGCAACCTCGTTATCGTCCGAAAGACCCTCGACTCCGTTGCCAACTTCAGTGCAGCACAATGGGAAGCCTGTGCCTACTATTGAAACGCCGCAGCCCGACGATGCTTTGTCGAAGGACTACCAGAGCGACCGTGACACGTGAGTGGCCTCCCAGCACTACTACAATTACCATTACCATGTCGACTACTCGAATGTTTACTAACGTTATCTCAGTGGAGCTACCTTGGAATCATTAGGTCGATCGAGAAACAAATGGATAGCAGAAGGCTTGTTTCAAAAATACTGGACAAAGCCGACCAAAAAGAAGGGTGTTGCGACTGAGGATTCGAAGAACCCGGCCAAAGATTCAATGTTCAAGTTGGGCCAAGTCACAATATCTATCGAGCCGCATATCTTCGAGGCTACAATGTTCGGAGTAAAGGATCCTAAGGGTGCGCAAAAGCCTTCGTCTACAGCTGCCGCAGATTCAGCACCGTCAGCAGCTCCCGCTACTGTATTTAGGCCAATACTCCAATATGGTCCACCGAACGGAACGATGCCTGCAAAGCCGATACCGATATCATCACCAATACCAGCTGTTGCTCAATCACCAGCTCTAGTTCCGGCATCGCCAGCCCCTACGGCATCTGGGCTAGCACAAGCTGCGGGAAATCCAGGTATTGCTTTGGCTTCTGCTACGACACCAGCAACTGATGCGTCGCTTGAGCAACCTCTCAAAACACCTACTATATCATCTGTCGTAGCCACTGCTCCAAATGCCGCCTTGGTTAGCTCGGCAGCAAATGTAGACACAATAAAAGGCAGCCCAAGATCAGCTGCTCCGCCAGTACAACAGCCTACTCCTCCTCAACCCGCTCAAGTAGGACAACAGTCTCCCGCAAATAAGCCCACCGATCCCATAATAGTAGCTTTGGCTGAACGAGCAAGCAACGATGATCATTTGCGTAGTATCATGAAGAAGGTGGCAGAGGGAAAGGCCATACCGACAGAGTTAGCTCATTTCCAACAAGTCATCGACAAAATAACCGCCTTATATAAAAAACCATCCCTACCAGCAGAAAATTTGATCACGGATGGTCGTTCGATTAAATACTTTGCTACCGAAGTCAACGTCATTATCGGTGTTGTTCTTCGGTCCAATCCCACACAAAGGGCTGCTGATTTGCGCCCTCCTAATGGCAGTGATCCCCTCGTGGTAGCTCTAGTCAAGGACGCCCTAGACAATCCACATACAACACGTGCAATCATCAACCGCATTGCTACGGGTAATAATACCAGGCCACAAGACCCACAAGAACTCAAGGCAAAACTAGACGAATTGTTCAAGCAGGTTCAACTAGCGAAATCCCGCGCTGTAGTGCCTGCAAGCCTCCCTACAGCGCATCCCGTTGCTGCGTCACAACATTCTACTCCATTGCCCTCTATGCGTTCCAAGCTTCCAGCAAATGCGAAGACTACACCAGATATCTCAGCTATTGTATTTGAGTTTGCAGGCACGAATGGCGACCGTTATCTATTTCCCAAGTTTAGCATCGTCAACCCTATTGAGGGCAAGCCCGGTGGTCCTCAACACACCATTGCCTCGTTTTTGATTGTCCGCAAAGGAAGCTATTCGGAGTATGGCGGTGATCCTGATTTGGACTACTATCAGCCCGTTACGATCAGGCTCATGACGCAAACTGGTCGTCATCTCGAAAACCTGGCGCGTGTTGTAGCGCCCGAAGAAGAAGTTGTACGTTATATGGATGATGTCATGGATAACATGACACGTGCTGAATATGTTCTTCTTGCCATGCGTCTTCCACGTCCAACGCCACCGCGCAATCTCGATAAAGACGGAGACGACGATGTTTCCATGATTGCTCTGGACGATTCCCGTACTGGCACACCGGTTCTCCAAGGAACAGCTAATGCAAATATCATCTCTACTGCCAATACTCCGGTACGCAACAAACCAGATAACGGTGGTGTTCTCTGGAGCTCTAAGAATTCCATCACGACGGCTACTGCTGCTGCTGCCGTTGCTGCTCATGCCAACTCTCCTTCGGCTGCGGCTTTGGCTGCTAGAATGAATAAAGTGTCCGAAGATCATGAACAGATGGAAAAGTATCAAAAACTTATCAGTTCTGCTGCTGCCAAGGATCTCGACATTATTTAAAAGAATAATCAAAATTCCTTCTTTTGTTCTACTAAAACTTCTGGTGTCATACTAGAATTTCTTCTTTTCTTTTTTTTGAACCTTCACTTATTTCTTAAGAAACAAAACTCTTCATCTACTTACTTCCTTTTTTCTTCTTTTCCTCTTTTCATATCTTCTCATTAACTCTATCCTATTTGTAGA
>RHLR01000542.1:0-18099 GCA_009806335.1 Davidsoniella australis | reverse complement strand
AGGACCATTTTCTTGATCAAGCTGTGGAATACTAGAGATATCTTCACTGGGGACAGAAAGATAGTAATTGACGATACTAGGTGTCTTCTTGTAAATGGTCAAGCAAATGAAGGATTCGCCAGTCGTCATGTATCCATAGAGAAGGCCAGAGTTAAGCATATAAGGATATGCTTTGTGTTATGGCACAAGCAACAAACTGAAGTACTTGAGCATCTGTCGGCCCAGTGTTATTCGAGATGCTGCTTGTACCCCTTTTATACTGTTGTAAAGAAGAGATGGATCTGAAGTTGAAAGCTGTTCTAAAGTTATAAAAGTCGTCTTCCTAGTGAGGCGTTCGGAACGCTCAGCTCTTTAGGTTTCTTGTTCAGCTCTCCGATCCGAGGCTTCCTTGTGCAATGCCCCACAATATTATATTAATGGTGCTACCAAACCCGTTGTATGCACCAACTTTGTGTTTTTGGTGAACTTCCCAACCTACATTCTTCTTTTCGCGATATCTTCAAGTTTCAAAATTTGAGGCACCCGGCAGAAAAAAAGGAATGTTCCAAATAGGCTTCGCGGGGTAGATTTACATGTTTTGAGGAGTATGAATAATTCCATCTCTTTTCTTTTTCTCCAATGGTTTATATAAATACATCTACATACTAACTTCACGCTTCTATATATGATGACTTGAATATAATTTACGTCTACTCAATTACTAAGATTCAGGATACATGTGCCCTTTTCTTCTTCTATAATATTGATATTAGCTTGCTATATTTAACATCTACCGGAATCACTAAGTTTATCTTCTTCTCTAATAAACTCTACTCTACCATTAATACTATCATGATGGGTACTGGCAAGGAGATTACACCTCGATTACGATCTCGAATTTGCGAGCTTCGAAGACAAGGCTTCACATTCAAGATGATTAACGATGCTTTCTATGAAGTTAATTTCAGCACTATCAAATCAACTGTCTATCGTGAACATCAACGTGAGGACAATATATTCTAATGGTAACGTCTGCTCGCCTCGGGCTCTACAGAGATTACTCTGATCCCTAGAAAAGAAGAGGAAACAAGGCTTCTGATGGAACATCAAGCATGGCGTCGACTTGAACGGGCTCTACGATATCGAAACAGCGGTTATCGGACAACTGATCCACGAAATATATGGTTCTGTCCTCTCTAACTTTGTCAAGCCCGGCGATATCTTTATGCTGGATAATGCTCTGACGCATACAGCCCGCATAGCCAAGGGTCTTCTCTGGGATCTAGGTATAGAGGCTATAGTTTGGCCGGCTTATTGGCCCGATCTTAACCCTATGGAGAACCTTTGGGTACCTATGAACGCAAAAATCGGTCGTCTTCATTCAGAGCTCAGAATAACGGTACCAGGAAACACAGTCTCACCCAGAGTCGAAATGGAACTCTTGGATAAACTCCAAACTGTAAATAAAATCATCATCATCATACTCATGTACATCTACCTAATAACTACATGAAAATAGTGGTTCATCGATTCAGTTTAAGCTTCATCTGTGTGTGATACCTACTGATATTTCCTCCAAAAAAAAACCACGGTGGCATATTCCGGCAAGCGGTCGGCCGATATCATCTTCCGGCGAGCTGGGGATGACAGCAATTGCCGGTGCTCTGGACAAAAAGAGTATCTCCCCATCTGGGAATCGAACCCAGGTCACCTGCGTGACAAGCAGGTATGATCACCACTACACTAATGAGGATGCTATCGATGCAGATTCAGCCGATAATGGGGATTATCAAGAATTTGCCGAATCCCGGAAATTGGCCCGAATACATAAACTACGCGTGTGTTAAGCGAAGGACTTTGAAGATCTGTCTGGCATCGTATAATCTTGGCCATTTACATAGGCGTTCGATATAGTCAAGTCAAGCCGAGAGTTGGCCGGTAGATGATATCGGTAGGCCGCTTTCGTCTGGAACTCGCTGTCATATTGCTGCAAAATATTAGTAGGTAGAAGTTAAAAAGTAGATTTAGTTCAATTCCAAGTTTGGAACATGAACTTACTCTTCGGGCATGGGGGATGGTACGTGATACCGAGCATATAGAAGTAAGAGTATGTCGAATGGAGGATATCCAATATCTATCTGGTACTAACTTACCATCATATAATCTTGGTGATTTAAGTGAACGTTACATATAGTCAAGTCAAGCCAAGCCAACCCTCATACGGAGCATGGTGTTGTGTTGCCACTAGATAGCAGTAGGTAAACGTTGAGAAATCAAATTAAATCGGTCGTTGTGCTATCCAGTACTAATACTACCCAGGTTTCTATGAGACCATCTGCTTGCCTAGAGGCGCCGGCGGCATCAAGTTAAGATTTTTAAAGGATTGCATAGAATATAATCGAGAGGCTGACGACCTGTCAGTGATTGTAATGCCAAGAATTAGGTTTTGGCTGGAGACCTTCAACGAAGACGATTTTCCGATTATATGAGCATGTAACGGCCGTTGTAGCTATGGCTTTATCTGATAGATAATGAATGCCACTTGGATGACTTCATATATGAACCATGATAGTTGCTTAAACATGAATTGCTCCTCACATCAAATTTGTAGGTTTTGTTTTCTTGGCGTCGATCGCTCTTTTACTGAATCCATGGTTACCAACTTATACCAAAAGTCCACTTAGTACCAATGATCTTGTATATGTACATTGAGTTTCTGACATAGATTTTGTTATCTTGTACGATCCTCGTACATTATCTGAAAGACGATTAAACTATTCCATATAGCACCCGGATCTCATCTCGAAATTGGCCATTAACGGGCGCTTTCAGTTCTTTTGACTCCCGCTCTACAATTAGAGCAGAGACTTACCATAGTAAAAATTTACCGCATTGACCAACGCTTCTTCTTCCATCATTCGTCTGCCAGTTGAGCTGATGCCGATCGTTTTACCTCAAAACAAGTACCAAGTATGTACAAAACAAATGAGATAGAGACAGTGAAACGTTCGAGTGGCCTATATCAAACGTCCAAGAGTTAAGTCAACAAACGGAGATGATCGTCGTAGGAGTGCCTGCTCATTTCCTTTGTCTCTTGTCTTGCAACATCAAGTCCATCTGATCACACGAAAGGCACTTTTTCTCCGAAGTATAAAGATAAATATACTGCGCGTATGCTCCATCTTTGATCAAAGTAGAAACAAGAATGCATCCCCTCCATCCGGGGCTTGTATGGTAATACTCCGTTCAAAGTGACAGGTAGGATTTATGTATCTACGGCAGATCGAAGATTAACAACTAAGTGGCTGGGACGTTGAGCTAAAAAAACACAAAAGGAACTTATGATAATAAACAAGTGAAAAGACGCACAAGCCATTGCTTGATGGTCCCTCAGGTGCATATGTAGGTCTTGTTGCACAGTTGAATATCGTTAGAATAGGTATCGATCTGCATATCAATGAATACATCTGGTGGTACATGAACTTCTAGGCCAAATGGTATCATGACATGTCAACAGAATTACACGTAGATTGTTACAAGTTGTGAATTTAGGGGATAATCCAAATTATGGGCCTCTTCTGAATATTAAATGGCATATTTGATTGACCTGCCAGCTTTCTTTTTGTTTCCCTAGAAATTCCTAGTCTCATTAGACAATCTAGAAGATTATAGTAACTCGATGTGTTTTTCTTTCTTATATTTATTTTCCCCTATGCCGCTAGTTAAATGTATACCATATACTAAACACAGGTTGATGACAAGACGACAACTATGATCTGACAAGAAGTCGGCTTTTCTCGTTTACAGCTGCCTAGTATTTTGGCACTCTCTTCTCTCATTCTCGTTTGCCTCGCCCTGGGAAAAAACGAGAAGGTATCATGAAAACAACGCTAACATTGTAGAGACAACATAACGAAGAAGTAAAAAAAAGGGCCAAGGAATGAATAACCTGGCCTAAGATTACTTCATTGAGCTAGTCGTACAGGTAGAGAGTAACTAGCATATATCTGTATGGCTGCACTAAAGTAGTGCATTCTTAGTATAGCCCGGTACAACCTTCGTTGGTAGCTATATGGAGGGTGCCTAACGAGCTGATACATGTAAATCGGATTATATGTTGTATAATAATCTCTTTAAATACAGCCATATGTATTTTCTGTCCTTTTCCCGCTCCTCATACTACCCCTGGTTCCTTTAAAAGTAATACTAATATGTACATTAACATTAGCACATATCTTTTGTACTCCCCTGACAACTGCATACACTAACAAGAATGTATTAGTAAAACTCGATACAAGTAGTAGCTTAGTCCCGAGATTTGCAGAGCCAGTACTCTATGACAACAGTAGGTATATACTCAAAGAGTACTAGTTGGGTAATACATCTCTTCGTTGATTTATTTTCTACTTTTTGACATATTAGCCGGCCCAGTAGCAGGCGATTAGGAGAGTAATTGTAGATAATGTCCTCTTCATGTAAGTCATAACACTATTCTTCATGTTGGGGTAGATAATGTAGCTTGTAAGGTGACGGTCTTCTCTCTAACCTTGAAGCAATATGAAGGGGAAAAAAACTCGCCCGGATCTGACCATTGATATTGCAGGTTTGGGTGGTAGGGCTAACATATATACATATCACCATGGGATACAAATTCTAATAAAGAATAAAATATACTGGGCGTTTGGGACATGGCAGGAGATTTAAACATTTCTGTAAGTAGTTTCTACCAGTAATCAGTAACCAAGATATACGTAGTGCCTATATCTGTATGCTGAAGTTCAAAGTAAAGCCAGGAAAATTCACTAACCTTAAAGTTCTTTTCTTTACTTTCTTTTTGTGGAATGGTCTCTAGTTCAATGAACTGTAACGGGGTTTGAGGCCCTTGTACTCGAAATATCTGTATATTTCTTTTTATTTCTTTAGTTAGTTGACTAGCCTTTTGTCCGAATTTGGCTTAGCGTGTAAGCCGGACTTCTGTCCTCTTCCATTTTAGCTGGAGTTAGCCGGCCAACTACAAGGTAATTAGTATTGAACTTTTGAAGAGAATGGAACTAGGATAACTGTCTCTTTTCTTTTCTTTTTTTCTCTGTACCGACAGGGATACAAGGTATAAACAATATTTCCAAGGTCGCCACAACCTTGGGTGGTCTGTTTTCTTGTTCTTTTTATTTCTTTCGGTTTGTGCGTTCGATGTCAAGCCAAGGCTCACTAATTAGATGTCAGGAAAGGTTCCCCTTCATTAGATCTTTTTTTTTAATTCATTTTTTTTTTTAATTCATTAGACCTATCAGAGGGCTATGATGTGTCAGTTGAAACTAGGTCTTGTCTCTCTTTCTTTGTATCTACCGCTGGCCCGACAAAAATGAGGCTATATCATATTATGGCGACAAGGGCCTGTCGAAAACACACGGATTAGCCGACCAAACTGTCAAAGCGAACCGTGCAAGCAATTCATGCTATGTACATATATTCACTACCATGTTGTAGTAATCAAGATATTGAATGTATAGTCGATACGTATGTATACGGTAATAATACGAATGCAGTGGTTTGTAAGATTTCCACAGATATGAAGCATTCATAGTTTTGTCACTGTCACATTGAAGGATGGTATAATAACTCCAGTATTTGAAGCGTATTATCTCGATAACTAGTGTTAGGTCTCGAGATGGTATTTTATTACGTAATGTTACGTATAGAGTAGCAGGCCAAGAATAAAAGGGGATTGACCAGTGGTATCATGAAAAATAATTTGATGTCATAATCTAGAAAGCAATGGCATAGCAATACATGAGGGGGTCGAAACGAACAGAAAAGTATAGTTTAGTAGTGAATAGTAAAGACAAAAAACCGCTCCGCGCATAGGTTTTTACTGTTTATACAGTGAATAGAAGAAATAGAGATTAGGTAGAGACAGACAAGAGGTCGGATACTGTAGGAAGATAGAAGTGTTGATTTTAAGGGTAGTTTACTGGATGATGTGCTTCTGGCTCGAGTGGCTAGAGGCACCATCATCAGTCAGGTTAGAGTAACCCTTATTCTTGGCGTCAACAGCGCTCAGCTCGGACACAAAGACCTCCTTGGTCTGCATGATGCCACCAATGGGGCCACGGCGCATGCTCATCTCGTAGCCGTCAGCCTCAACGTTGGCGGTGTAGTCAATGTGGGAGCCACCATGGCCGGTGCGGTGCGAGGTTCCTACGCCGGAACCGCCGGTGTAAGGGAGACCGCTCTTGGGGTTCGACGAGGCGCTTTTGGTAGCCTGACGACGCTTGTTCCACAGGCCGTAGATGGTCGGGGCGTTGACGACGACGGCGGAAGTGAAGAGCTCGACACTGGCCCAGGTGGTACGGGAAGATTGCACGCTCTTGTTCAGAGTGTTGATAGGCAGGCGGATGATGGTGATGGTGATAATGAACACACCAAGAGTGAACAGGCAGGTCAGTTGCAGCTTGAGGCGAGAGTTGGTCTGGAGACCGATGAGGAGAGGAATGGGCATGACAAGCAGCATGAAATCGGTAACGATATTAGTGACACCGACGACGACAAGCTGGAGCTGGGCCTCGACACAAGATCCTAGAGAGGAAGCAGGATGTTAGAAGAGCAGATACATATTAGAGACAAGATATTGATATCAAGAAACTTACCAGCAGAAGGGACAATTTGCCAGTACTTCTTGACAGGCGAGCACTCGCTGAAAGTAGTAACCTGGCAGGCAACGTATGTGCCGAACAAGACAGTCAGGTAAACCCAGAGAACAGGCTTTCTCCAGGCAACGTTGTTGAGCAGACGCTGGTAGACATCGAGAAGGACACACTTCTGCAGCCACAGGCTTTACGAAGCAAGGTAGGTTAGGTTAGCATTAGAGTATAGCGTCAAGATATGAGACAATATTTGCAGGAGACATACTATGAGTTGTAGAAAACACGGTTGACCAGAGAAAGCTTGCTGCCAATCACGCGGCGGTAGATCACGGTGGACGTGAAGGTGATGCTGGCTCTGGCCGAGGCAGAGATATTGGACGTTCCCCAAATCAACACGACGTGGATTAGGCCTAATCGTAAGAGCACGCAGAATAGCGCGGCCACTGAGAGCCAATCTCCAAGAACATACTTCTGATGAGCGACCTTGCGCCAGATTAGACGCAGTGAAATGACGACGACAGTCAGCCAGGTGAAGACCCAGTGCAGGTTCAGAGTGAGTTGATCGACGGCCATGGTGAAGAGACTGGCTGCTGAGTAGAGAACGAAGTTTGAGGTAGAGATACGAGAGAAGAAGTCGAAGGGTCTAGACTTGCGATCCGGGGACTGGTCTGGTTATGAAGTGATCTGAATAAGGACGGGCTTTAGGAAGGATTAAGACAAGCCGTAAGGCGGAGGCAGTCAAGCTCTTTCTTCTAGCTGGCTAAATATCAGATATCCAGGATATGTATATGTAGCCCTGGAGTGGGTAACTTAAAGGTCAAGAAATGTCACGAAGGAAGAAAAGTGCACAGGGGCGCAGCGTCGATTATGTATGGACTCCCAAGAGCAAAGACAAGAGAGGAAGTTAAGGGCGGGCTCTAGAGCAGAATACGGAAGGGTGTCCCACGTCTATTGACTTGATAGGAAGCAGAGAAAGAGAAGGTGATCGGCCGTCTTGTCCCAAACGGGCTCGGTGGTAAGAACCAGATGGATAAATCGAGAATAAAGTGACATAAAGTAACAGAGGACAGGATAGGACTGCGGATGAGACCCGGAGAGCAAGGATCTCACGATGGATCTAGAGTGGCAGCTTTGATGGTGTGTTTAGCATGCCTCTTCTTGAACTGTATAGTATTAAATGATGTTAGATCTGACCGATGACGGTCATAGTGAGGCTTAACAGCAGAGGCAAATAGGATATCCTCGAGGACAGCAAAAGATAGAATGAAAAAGAAATCGAAGAAGAACACGCGTAGACGCAAGAAAGAAAGAAGAAAAATCGGCAAAGGGAGACTTAAGCTAGACTAAGTTAAGCCAATTCAACTGAAATGTGACTTGTGAAGTTGACTTGAACTTCCACCACCGCGCCAACTTGATTTTACTTGACTTTTATCTGAACTAGCCAGGTCTCACTTTAGTATTAGACGGCCTGGTTGACGACTTCGTTCTGCTAGTTTTCTCTAGTCTCTCGACTACTTTCAGACTACGACGGAAGCTAGGGAAATTTGTTCCTGCAAACAAAATATGGGTTGCTTGCGTCCCACTATCAAAGAAAGCTTGAGTCGTCTGTACGTAAGATATGTCAGATAACTAGCCCTTACTAGCCCATCCGTTCGTTATTGAACTAACTCACATTAAAACTGTCAACTTTGATCGGGTTGTTCCCAAGATTTGATGGCCCTTGACTTATTAGTGACCCCCCCCCCCCCCCCTCTCTCCCCAAAACAAACCAGATCGGCATTGTCAGGAATATGGCCCCCGAGCCTGCTTTCTGAAGCCTGCATCTTTCCTCCTCCTTCGAGGAACGAAACGAAAGCAGACTCCGTCTCGTGATCCCACAATACAACTCTGAACCTAAGAAGTCTATCTACATAGCTTATGACAAATTAGAGCAACGGGATTTAGCCTAACCAAGCAGCTGCAAAACTTACCATGATAATACTTTTATAAAGGAAGGAAATAAAATACATACGAGAGGGTCCAATGTCACAGACAATAATGCTGACACATAAAAAGCCAGAGCCCGTCGGCGGGATAATATCCCACTACAAGCATTGGCCATTCCATTAGATATAGATATAGACAGTTCATTCAGGATCGGCCCGGAGAAATAATACATTCCCACTTACCGTCTGCTAGCAAGCTTCATCCAAGTCCTAGAATCGATAGCCAGATATGGCCAAAGGAGGATAAGCTGGATGTCGGACATCCACTATGTTGAGGATTTGACGTTGACGGATGAATACTTGGGCACTAGTTGATTCTCCTAATCTATTCTCATCTTGTTCCTTCAAGCTTGGAGAAAATAAAAAATAGTAATAAGGGTAGATATTTGCCAAGTTAGATGTGTCTGCATAAATACATGTATGCTCTCTGCTTTTTCTGCTCTTATTTCTCGGTTGGTATATGATTCAACATCTGTGTTACGCCAAGAAAATATAAGCACTTATACGATGGCATAAAACAGATGTGCTTTTACAAAAAAAAAAAATTTGCAATGAAGAGTAAAGAAAAATGCCACACGATCACTAATGTGACGAACGAATTACGACATGTCATATTCTTGCTATGCAACCCTAACCCCAGGCCGAAGTTATCCTTGCAGATTCTTTTTTTTTTCATCCAGCGTTAATTTCGCCTGTAAGGAAAGAAGATTTTTTTTTTCGTGATTTCATTTTATTCTTCGCTTGGTCGGCTAATTTTTTCTTTTCTTTTTTCCTTGAAGACTTCGTTATAACGTGGCGTAAAATCCGACGATTCGGGCCGCCAGTTAAACTCCCATAAAAGGTAGAAGAAAAAGAAGACGTCAGGTTTTACTCTCTTAATATATCCATTTGACATCTTTTTTCTTTTCTTTTCGTTTTGTATCACTTTGACGTTAAAACTAAAAATGCCGCCACATTCGACCTTATAAGTGCCGGCCAAGGAGACGACAAAATACTCACAGACCAACAAAAAACAAAGCGAACTCCTCCCAGATGCTCACAGGCCCTCTGGGGCAAACTAGTTGCAAGAACATGAGTCCAAATCAAGGCATTGGAATCAGTAAGCTGTCGAATCAAAATAGAAGCGAACTCATAGCACTCTAAGGAAGAGAAATGTCTGTGAGTTCGATAGGAGTTTTCCCTTTCTTTTCTCCGTTTTCCCCGCGCTCCCTCTGTGGCTTTCTTTTTCACATAGATTTCCCGTCTATTAGTCTCTATTCTGAGAACGCCAAAATATCTGTATGTTTCTTTTCTCTCTTTGCGTTCTCTTGTCCGATTTAAGATTGATGTTGAGATGGTTTCGGGAAAGAAAAATCGAGATGCGGGAGGACTTGTTCGACAGCAACATCAAGTTCGCAATATACGTCTGTTTTATTTTTCTTATAGTGACGCGGCAACCACTATAACCACTAAAAGTCGCCATAGCCAGCCACTGAAAGAGACCGCTATAAATTTGGAGTACAGGCAAACAAGAACCGTATAACTAGTTTTCGCTCACTAATTGGATTTGTATAGCGCCGTGTCCTTCCGCAGCCAAAGCAAAGCAACCTCTATAATACATGTAATGATGAACACCGCTTTGATCGTGTCTTTTTCTTGGCCTTCCGTGACGCTGTGTCAAGTGATTTATATTTCAATGCGACTCAAGACTCTATTTTGCATAAGAATGCCCGTATTGCTTAGATCGCGAAGCTGCAACTCAAGTATCCAACCGTCTGCTCTATTGTGCTCTGTGGCTTTTTTCTCTTCTCCCCCAGCGAGTCAGAATATAGTACTGTACTAAGGAACAAGTAGAAATACAGTGGGTTGCAGAAAGTTTTCAATGAAATTCTTGTACCTCTGACACAAGAAACATGTGCAAATCTAGGATGAAAACGGTTAGGTATTATGTGCCCCAAATCGAAGGAGCTGTTGAAATTTGTAGATCTTAATTGCGCTCTACCTGAGCTTCTTCCTTCAGAGCCATTATCCAGCGTTTTCTGCATATCGCCAAAAGGACACAATCCGTTATGCAAGGGGTAGATAGCAAGCTGCTACTCTATCCTTCTCATGCTATTCCTACTCCGCTATTCACTATTAGTTGTACCGGACATGTAAGAGAGTTGTCTTTGATTCCGCAAGTGACCTCTCACCTAAACAATCGTATAACACTGTCTCATGTAGGAAAGATGGACGCGGTCTATTCTATCCCTTTATCTCTTCTTGTGATCTAGCCTCATCATACTAGTCTGGATTGAGGGGGATAGTGCGACGTGCAGAGTAGCATCGTGACTAGAAGTCAAGCTATCTCTCGAGCTGAGTTCCAGCAATCAACTCATCGTCCACTCTTAGAATCCTCCTGTTAGACTCCTCCTGTCCATTGAACCGTCTAGCAAAAGTACCTGAAGTCGCAATTTAGTTCGAGTCACGGCACTAGTACCAGCTTTGATACTCGTAGTGATATCCGATCATGTTGACCTCGGGGATCTTGGACTACTAGAAAATTATAAATAATCCTGCACGGCCGCCTACAAAGAACAGTTGTATCTATGACCTCTTGTCAAGTCAACCGGCCCAGGAAAACAGACTCCATGTCAATCGATTACAACCAAACTGCGTCAGTGATGAAACATTGCTTTGACATATCTTCCATCACAAGGATAAGTGCTTACAAACAACAGACAGTGCATAAACAGAACGCATAAAGATATTAGGAATTGGTAGACTCTTGTTCCCAAGATGTCTTCAGTCTTAATCTATCATATGTCTAGCTAATACTACAAAAAAAAATACACAGAAATGGTAACGGTACGCAGAACATTATAAACAACCATGATGATACAACAAAAAAAAAACAGAACAATGGATTTAACAGAATATCAAGTCGCAAGTGAAAAAAATTAATGGAAGAAGAAGTGAATGGAGTTGAAAATTCATCATGCAAGCTTGGGCAGCCATGAAAATGACCAGTCAAGAAAGTCTATCCAAGTAATGGTGTCATGAGGACCGCCCAAACAGCGGTGTATGGTAGAGTCTATGGTATAAACTGTGAGAAGCCAAAAGCATCACATCGTATAAAGATGGTGAAAATGAAGTAGTAGAATGATAAAGAAAAAAAATTATAAGAAAATGTGGAATGTAAAAGAAAGTAAAGAAAGTAAAGAAAGTGAAAAAGCAGAAAGAATCAAGTTGCGTTCAAAAGGAGTGTGGCGAGGAAGTTTTTCTGGGATATTGTTGCACTTTATATGTCATGTCAACAAAATCAGGAGGCAAACAAAACGTAGACACTCAAGTACTCTCCTTCACATCATCCCATCACACTGTCACATTTAGACGCGTGAAATCCAACCCTCCAGAACAGCCTGGATCTGGCGAGAGTTCTCCTCCATGAAGAACATGTGAGCGTTGCCGTGAATGCCGATATCAGGCAGGTCAAGACCCTGAGCCAGAGTGCAGCCGGCCTGCTTCAGGTAGTTGACGGTGCAGTAGTCGTAGGGGGCGTGGTAGGAAGCCTCGGAGGTCATGACCAGAATAGGCTTGGTAACCAGGTTGGTCAGAGTGCGAACGGAGTCCTCGGCCTGCAGAATGCAAGACACGTAGTTTTCGCCCTTGGACTCGTACTCCTGCTGAACAAGGTCGGTGGAAGGGTCGGTGACTTCGGGGTCATAGGTCAGCTTGATGTCGGTCAGACCCCAAGCCCGGGCAGAGCTGTTAGAGAAGACGGCCTCCTCGAAGGTAGGACCGGTAGGCTCAAGTAGAACCAGGGCCTTGGTGAGGTCGGGACGGGCGTCAGCCAGTAGAATGGGCATAATGCCACCCTGGGAGTGACCAACCAGGACAACGGGCTTGCCAATCTTGTCCATCAGAGCAGCACCGGCGTTCTGCACGGTGGTCTGCTGGTAGGTGGCGTTGTTGATGAACTGGACGTTGGAGCTGTAGAAGGCGTCAAAGACCTCGTCACCCATCTTGCCGGTGCCAGGCCATTGGGTGTGGTTCACGGCCTGAGCCCACAGCATGTAGTCCTCGGGGGCAGTGAAACGCTGCTGGATGATCTCGGCGCTGTAGGTGGAAGGCGAGGTAGCGCCCTTGTTGGGTTGCCAAGCGGAGCGGCCACGGAGGGTTTGGTCGATGATGTAGACTTCGTAGCCCTGCTCGAGGAAGTCAGAGGCCCAGCCACGGGTGCCATCAGGCTTGTTGAGCCAGTTCTATAGCGAATGTTAGTATGAATGGCACTTCGGGCGAGTTTTCGGAATCCCGAGGGTGTTCACTTACGGTACCGGTTTGAGCCTGGCCGTGGATCAGGACGATGGGGTAGGTTTGGCTAGAGCCACCAACGGGAGTCAGCTTTTCGACGTACATCTGCTCATGGTAAAGGTGAGCAG
Source organism: Davidsoniella australis (assembly GCA_009806335.1). NCBI lineage: Eukaryota > Fungi > Ascomycota > Sordariomycetes > Microascales > Ceratocystidaceae > Davidsoniella > Davidsoniella australis. The sequence goes on along the minus strand of RHLR01000542.1, from coordinate 5,091 downwards.
TGCTGCTGGTAGCGGTGTAGTTACCGCCGATGTAGAAGAAGCTGCGGATAGAGGCGACCTCGCCAACCTCAGAAGTGGCGTTGGCATTGGCAGCGACCTCGGCGAGAACCGAGTTCGACACAACGGCGCTGCACGACGAGCCAGCCGCCAGAGAGAGGGGCATAAGGGCCACGGCAAGAGTCCGCAGAGAAATCATTGTTTACAAAAGAGTGGAAGTTGTGTAAAGAGGAAAAACAGGAAGATGGAGTTCTTGCTAGAGGAGGACCGTTCTCTTTAAAAGAAGGGAGAGAGGATCGGCAGGGCGGAATGAACGAGGGATGGGACGATGGTGAGTGAAGCTTGTCAACTTAGTGAAGAATAGGTAAGACGAACGCAAATCACTTTGAGTGCGACCCGTCCTTTTAAACTAAAATCTTTTGACCGGGCCGCATAATATCCAGCGTGCGACTACAAATACGAACTGTCCATCAAGAAAAGAACACCGGTCAACAATCTACATCGAGCTATGCATAGACCATAAACTATAGGCCAGCAAGGGCTGCCGAAAAGCCATGCGAACTGGCTCTGGGGGTCGAGTCAAAGTCAATATTGGATAATGAAAGATGGTTCGTGCGCTCGTTGCTTGCTCGATGGATCATGATAGGGACCCTGGGCCATGTCAAACTCTACCAGACTTGCGAGACTAGTAGCGCTCTAGCGAGCTAGACTCCCACGAGGCAAGTCTGTAATGCGACAAAATAGCCAGATTGCTGGCTAGCTTGTTCGCAAAGAACACTCGGAATCGGACTAGAAGCTAATGAGGAAGAGCGCAGCCGCCAAAGTGAGGCTGGAGATGATATGTGTAAGCACAGGTACTGCAGCTCCGTGGACTAAGAGCTCAGGAAGCTTGGCCCTTGTTGTGTTGCTTGTTCGCCGCTCGGGAGGCAAGCGGCTTCTTGCGACTCAAGTTACTCCAACAGAGAAATCTGGCCGACATTTGTTCGATGATCGACTGGCATTATAGGCGGGCATATGCGCAGAGCAAGGGGAGTTCATTTTTCGGCCTATGGGCCTACTTTGGCATATTAACTGTTGTCATCACATATGTGCTGATCTGACAGCGCTTGATCTGCGGTAAAACGCGACCAGAAAAAAAAAAGATCAAATTTGGCAGCATTCTTTACATTCTTTACGCCGACATTCCGGGTACCTGCCTTGCTCGGTATACAGATATGTTAACCCGACGTTACGTTGCTGCATTTATCGCCTATCCGAGTGTTAAATTCTTCTTATTTGCCTCCTTTCCCATGACCTTGTGTCTGCCGCAAAAATATTTTGTCCGCCAGAAATCTCCTTTGCTTGGTTATGGCCGCCGACACAGCCGGTTTGCGCATTTCACAGTTCTTGACTGGCTTGGAATCCTCCTTATGGAGATATTGCTCTAATGCTAATACTACGCGGAGGGGTTCTATGGCCCTTCTATGCGGCTTCTGTCATTTCTCCGCTTCGGTCTTGGCTTGCGTCGCCATGAAGAATACACAGTCTAGCTTTGCTTAGCTGTCTGCATACAGATATATAATCTGTATATCACGTGCATACAGGCTCAATTGAGAGAAAGCTTTCCGACAAGGGTGTCATGTATGACGACTCTCCACTGATCCTACTATAGTGGCCATGGTCCTTGCCCCTGTAAGACCTCGGGCTCGCCTTTACTCTGGGCGTTCATCCATGGCTTGGTCTCTTCTAACTACGAATAATTAGCAACACGAAGCTTGCACACTACTATTGCGACTAGCTAACCATTGATTGGTATACTCACCGGATATGAAAAGGATTCCTGGATCAAGATGACCTGATCTAGGAACCAAACCTGTTGGACACCATTATATACAGATTTCTCATCAACTCCTACATATGCTTAGACCATCCAATTCTTTCGATATCTGAGTGCCAGATGTAGACAGTGTCCAAGCACAATACATACACACACACACTTCTATGCCGATGAGGAGTTTTCTCGTAGAAAAACATGTCCTTTTTTGGCAGACGTTCTCAAGACCGTTCGCCGGAAAACCGTGCGTTCGTTGAAGCTGTCAAGTTTGACATGATATGTCTATTCCAACGACATTCAATGCGAGAAAGATAGATGAACCAACACATCTCCGGGATGACCTGCTCACATATCTCCGTTTTCCATAAGAAGTCTACGTCAAGGTCATGTCCATCCCTTTGAGTTGCATTCACTCTATTTTCCACGAGGCAAGTCCTAATCCGCGAGGCCCCTAGACCCAAATCTACTACTGACTTCACACGTGGCAGAACTTATTTACGATTGCCCTCCTTCTCCCCCAAGTCTTGGCATAGTAAACTTCTCCCTGGAATCACTAACAGGATCATGGCCAACATTTTGTTCTAGAACTCATTCTCGGTGAGCTTGTATTCCTCTCTCTTGGTATACGTGAGTATCGAGGGTTATCCTAGTTACTTCAATCATGATATACTATGTACATGTATCTTTTGTTTTTTTAATTCATTTTTTATTGAGGTGGAAATGGAGCTTTAGTAGCTATGTAGCACCTCGGTATCCTAAGATACACAGCCCTGAACTAATACTAGTATACAATGTAAGTTGAAGGACAGCCTACTTCTCAAGAGTGACAGAGTGACAGGCCACTGAGATACAGAACATTTGTTATGGTTTCGTTATATGCTATTCCTGGGCATTTCAACTTCTAATCCTTTCCGGGAAAACCACCTCGTTGGGAAACTGTCTCGAAACCTCCGAGCATTTTGTAGCCCCTTGTATTATAAACCCTCTTAGAACAGTATGGTCACTACCTGGCATCTACCTTCTGCAGAACTTCGTGCGTAGAGAGGCTGCCCAAACCCTCTACATCGTAGCATTTTTTCCCTACTGGTATAGTCCTAGACGATAACGAGTGAGCTTGACGTCCTACAATGTTCGTGGCTTTTAGTTCATGCAGTCCTTCACTATTTTTTTCATTTGACAGTTAGGCTCTCATGCTAACATTTGTCACTCTGTCAAAACGGCCCTTTTGCTACGAGTATATGAAGATTTGTTTTGGCAATGTCCACTTGGTGTGTTCTACTGTCGCGCTAGAAGCTTCCTAGTGGCAGGGTAAGCAAATTACACCTAATCCCACGAGGCACAGGATGATTTGATTTGATTTGATTATATTTAACGTCTACCTAAATCACCAAGATCATACAACGCCGGATTGGTTACCAGACAGATATTTTAAAGTCCTCCGCTAGACAAACTCAATAGCTTTGTATGCGGGACAACACCGTCCCCTAGCCCCGAAGAACTAGTGGTCCATAACTTCACTAAGAGCAACAAAAACAAATACAAAAAAAAAGTAAAAACAGTGCCTCCATGGTCTCTGGTGAGAACATCCCTCGAGAGGGGAAAACTCGGGCTCAAGGCCTCACGAAACAGTGCATCGAAGACGACAAATGTCGAAAAAGAAAACGAGAATGGACAGCAGAATTGTGAATATGTGCTGGTCGCTCTTAAAAACCCACGACGAAGGGGAAAAATTCGTCTTTGGACGGAGGGGAGGTACTCGAACTCAAAGGTACCCCCCCGAGGTTGGAGGCACAGGATGAAGAGGGCGATTCTCAACACGGCAAATTGACTGATACGAAAATTCTATTCATGTCAAGAACTTGACTATTGTTTGGCAGCTTGGTTTACTTATCTATTTAGCCAATTTCTAGTGCTATGCTGCTATCTGCTAGCGTTCTCTTGTCAGAAGCTGCTTGCTATCTCTTCCTCCTTTACTTAAGCTATTCAATGCCTACTTATTAGTATTCTATAGATCACGCTTTTTTTATCATCTTTTTTTTCCCGAGTGACAGCCCGCCAGCTTCAGGCTTGCACTTGACCGAATTCGAATATCCTTATTCAGTCAAGACTATTCCGTCACATATGACTAGTTGCTCGAGGAGGCTATTTTTTTTCCCTTTTTTGTGCTAGACACCTCGAGCTGAACTGCAGCTCGACGAAAATCATCGGTGTTCTAAAAGAATATCATGATATGAGGTCTAGACCGCTATACTATAGCTAAGAATTTGACGTCTTGAAGGTTCATGCTATTTTTTTCGTATTGTCCGCTCGTTCCGGGTATTACTCGGTCAGCGGTTGTCATTGTGACATGCGAGTATACATGGCATCTTGGTTTTACTATAATGCTAACTTTTTTCTGGGGTGAGTGAAAGGTTGTCTTTCAAGATCCGCCGTTGTTCAAGCTTAAGAGGACGGTTGAGAATTTTGAGAATTTGGAAGATGGCTCGCTTATCACTACCTACATATATACACTGTAGTGGCCATGTCCATAGCCAGATAATACTTCCTTCTTGTGGAAGTGATCGACCGTCTCAATGACTGGTACACAAATTCTTCTACAGTCTACTGGCAGTTCTGATAGTAGATCAGTCGTTCACGCCATCGTCCATATCACGCTAATGAAATGAAATCTGTTGATGTCTTTTCCAAATGTAGCTAAGACTCGGAGAAGAACGTGTATGTCATGTCTCAAATCCACTTTTAGAAAATCCTGTTCTTCTTTGAAATATTCTTCTCACTCGTCATATTAGCCTTTATTCACATTAAAGTGTTTTCCAGAGTAAAATGTGATATGATATTTACAAATCTTTCATGAAGAGTTTTTCTTCATATTGCTAGGAATTTTGATGATGGATTGTTCATCGGAGCAAACACGTGGTAAATGAGAGACATGAAGAAATCCGTAGTTAATTTTTATCAACACATCAATCAGTTTAAGGCTTTGTTCTTGTACCTCCCCTGAACACAATTATTACAGATCTGCCCAAAATAGCCTCTTTTATCCCAGTTTTTATACTCAAACTCAAAGGTGCCCTCCCCCGAGGGTTGTAGGAGGGAAGGTTGTCGACTTTGACTATATCTAACTTCTATCTATCTACTTCATCTCTCCGCGCCTTGATTTGATTTGATTATATTTAACGTCTACCTAAATCACTAAGATCATACGACGCCGGGTTGGCTACCGGACAGATATTTAACGTCCTCCGCTCGACAAACTCAATAGCTTTGTATGTGCGGGACGA
>RHLR01000541.1:0-18142 GCA_009806335.1 Davidsoniella australis | reverse complement strand
CTATAGATGATATAGGTAGGCCTCTTATTATCATGCAAATGTTGTGTCCAGCTGGAGGTAGACGAAAACTTCATGATAGTAAACTTCATGATAGTGATTAACTATGTAAGCCCAGAAAGATGATAATAAAGATGGATATATATCAATAGCTTAGTTTTACTTTTTGCTCATTATTTGATCTTGGTTAGCTCCTGTACATGAATACATACATAAATCCAAGCCAAACTCTTACAAATAAAACACTGACGTACTTTTTTGTCTATCTTTTTTTTCTTTGATATCAAATAATAAGCCATTACAGATAAAAATACTGTAACAACTCTTTCTATCTTTTCTATTTTTTTTCACGAGGTTGGTAAAAACGATGAGTTGCTGTTACATTACATAACAACCCGCCTAATATTTTTGTAATTGCTTGGCCATCAATGTATCATACTATTTTTGCTATAGTTAGTTAATGTAAGGGAAGTTCCTCTGTTTCCTTTCCCTTCTTAAGCGGCCGCGTTTTTATAATGACGTGTAAGAAAAGAGGAAGTGTTGCAGGCTTGATAATAACAGATCATATAAGTAAGCGTGGGCTTATTCTTTTTGTCCTTATTATTTTATTTCCGGGGTTGGGGATTTCAGGACATCCGAAGCGGTCTGAAGGTTATATGTATATTGTAGTGTTGCTGTACTAATAGTCAAGTGACTAGTGAGCAAAAAAGACCATATATTGAGTTGGACATACATATATTTAGGAGAACACATGTATATTAACCAAGCCTACATATGCAGTATTGGTATTCGAATTATCGGGGTTGCAACTTATCGTTCACTTTCTCATATGAACTTGTCTTCTAGGGATACTACAATACAGATACATAGTACATACTTAGGTACAGCTAAGTCATGGCTTACGCAATGGAAACCAGTCAAACTGGCCTCTTCGGTCTGCAGGCTGATGCCCCAAAGGTAGATATTGCTTCTTTTCTTTATATTGGCTGGCAGGTATATCGACAGGCTAGGCAAGACAAAGCCTTATAAGTCTTGAATTGTTTCCGGTATCCAGTAAGCATGACAGTACAGCATAATAGCGGATTTCACTCAGATTTGGATGAGCGGACAATCATAGGCCCGCTGGTCATTGAATCTTGAAGATGAAGGATGACAAGAGAGAAATCAAGACTGTATTAGAGTTTAAACGGTAGGGATCTTTTGATCAGCGTCGATACCTAGACGGTGATCTTGGAGAAGGCACTGTAAAACTTTATACTTTCATTTTCCTTCCTAAAATCTCAAGCCAAGATCTATCAAGAAGAAGAAAAAAAAATCCAAAATCTCAGCGATTTCTAGCTCATACTAGCGCTGTCGATTGCAATAAGATCAAGCCTAAGATCAAAACCAAGCTCTAAAGCTTTTTATCTTTCAGTACAGCCAATTATCGTTGCTTTCATTTAAACAAGGACGACCGAACTTTTAGTAGCTCCAAAGCCTAAAGACGACTAAAAACGCATAGGTTCCACTAGGAATGACATGTTCATTTTGTTTGAAGAGAACATATCCCTGTTGGTCCATGAGGTAGTGAAGAAGCTGGTAGAATTAGCAAGATTGGACAGGCTCGAAAGAAGACAAAGGGGCGCCAAAACCGCCGTTCGTTCTTTGCCATTCGCTTTCTGTTTGTTTATGTCTTTGGCTTGTCAAGCCGCGCTTGTTGGCCCGCCCTGGGGAATCCATGGCAAGATGCTAGGGAGGAGCAGCATTAGCCATTAACATCGGAAGTAGACAAAGGGAAGAGCTTCCGAGTTTAGTGGTGATTCGTTGCAGGACAAAGAATGAGAAAAAAAATGAAACAAATTGGTATGACTAAGAAAGAGAAAAACTTGTGCGAGTTCGATTATAGCACCACACTCGCCATTGTAGTGGCCGCGGCTGATCATCACACACCGTTCACGCCCAAAAAACCGTGCCCAATAGTGGCGACCATGAGTAGAACTAGTTCGACAGCCAGTAAAGTATGTGGCCAATGCGCAAGGAAAACTACATAAAAGCGCCAGGCCTAGACAGGAAGAGAGCAAATGAAAATTTGGCGAACCCGTATCTGAAAAAAGCTGAACAGCTTACCTTAGCCTCATGCACCGACACCGCCTTCTCGGTGAATTTAGCTCGATAGAGGATAGTAGGCTCTCTCTTCCAACCTCCAACCTCCCTTTCAGTGCTGTTTTGTTCACTAGTTCCCTGCCGATGCGGTCATTTTGGCTGGCTGTAGTAGCAGCAAAGCCGGACGATGATGTAGGGCGACGTGTACGGGGTATCATAGCTGCATACATATGTTGCAATGTACCTAAAAGCGTGCCCTAGAATGGCTCGTGTTAGTGAAGACAGCAGTGATGGAGGCATGAAGCGACGTGGGTGGCCTCTTCCGGGTGGCAACAGCGGGCCACGATCTGCATTCTGCTGCGGAATGAACAATTAGACTGATGCATAGTTGTAATCTGGCGGTTGTATTTGTATTACTATTACTAGCTGTACACATACAATTAGATAGTCGTACCGGTTGTGGCTTCGATGGTGGCACGATTGGCTTCCTCGAGACTCCTATAAGTTTTGCTCCAGCTTGCAGGGTGAGATCTATGGAGTGAGATTTTGAAGCAGTGTAGCTGGCCTACTAGTGCCAGTGCTACATTGATCTCGTCCCCTGAAGAAAAAAAAGATAGCAAGTCATCAAAAGGATTGCTAGTGCCCAGTAGCTGAAGATGCGTGCCATCGCTTCTGAGGGGTGGGCTATTCTGTTCTGAGCGCTTGCGATTATAATTTCACGATAGGACTATGCTAATGTATGTATGTACATTAGCATGTATATCGGCAGGGAGCGCTTCCCTTCAGACTATTTACAATGTAGCATTTAGCGAAGAAAAGCTGGAGAAAGGAGCACGGCCATTGCACCGTTGGCTACTATGTTGCGGCATTCAGCGCCTTTCAGACAGTGACGATGCTGCAAGGTATCCCCTTCGAAAGAGATTTCGACGGTTATGTAGCAATAGATGAATAGCCTGGAAATAGCATCGTAGACGCAACCCAACAAGAATGCAAAGGATCGGGTCCTAATCTCAAGCATATAGACTTCACATCCCGGCCTGCTACGCTATGGTTGGACAACAGTGGCATCGTAAGCGACCAAAGGCGAAGGACAAACAGAAACAACCTTGAATCGACGACCTCAGCTGTCGTTTGGGCTTGGCTTTTTCAACCTTTTTCAAGCATAGTGAGCAGGCATCCCCTGTCAGAGTTCATACGATGTAAGGCCTTGTTCGAGAGACCTTGCTTTCTGAGCAAGACGTGCATTTTTTTTGCACTACAGCGGCGATTGTTTGAGGTTGACGGTCTTGTTTGCAGGTTGGAAACGAAAGACATGCACCATTCACGGCAGCAAATCACGGCCAACGGAAGTAGTTCCAGTGCTGCAGTGTAAGCTAGGGAGAAGAAAGTAGAGAGAGAGAGAGAGAAGTAGTGGATGCTCCAACCTGAGCTACGTTGACGGCTGCAAGATGGCTAATAGTACAGTTATCGAGTTGCTTAGTGGCGTTGTTCTTAGGGCCAACCAGCAGATTGCTCCGTCAGAATGCCCTGATTCGTCTTGGGCTTGTTCTTGGGTCGGCTGGTCGGCGAGAATAGGATTGCGATGTGCTGGAGGGGATCTGCACAGCTGACTTGGCAGAGCTAAACCCTACTATCATCATCACTCAAATACAGATACACAGGCCTACTAAGAGAACCAATATAAAGTGGACATCGTAGAGCCAGGCTTAGATCGAATATAGCTAAAGCTTTTAGAGGGCAAGGGTATCGGTATAGAGGGGCAAATGGACGAGATTCCTGACATAATGCCGAACGATTTAGTTCATAACGATAGAGGATACGCCATTATCATGATCGCAATGATAGTAATGGCAGTAATGATGACGATGACGATGACGATGGAACTCTGATAGTCGCCACCACTTGTATCTTTTAACTCTATTTTTTTTGAGTATGATATAATTTTATTAGTGCTTCACGTGTCTTTTTTTGCAGGAACCTCTACAATGCAAGAGTCCACTCATGGTAACTACTAGACTAGCCTCGCAAAATGGCAAGAACTTCCTTTATGTGAGCCCCTCTACGCAATGGGTAGCTCCCTTAGGACGTTGCTGTGCTTTCCTAATACAGTAGGCACAACATATCTATACATACCTACACATATACAGATACATATCTGTATATATATATTAGGAGTGTAAGTAAAAGCCTAAGGATCAAAGGACGCTAAACATGAATGTACCATCCAAAAAAAATCCTTTTTATTTTTATTTTTATTATCTACTAGTTAGTTAATTCTACCTCAAGGTTAGTAATGGTTATGGCCGTTTTCGTCAACAACTCCAAGAAGCCAAAGAGAGGAGGAAGTAGTTGCCATTCGTTCTCGTTCTTGTCAAACTACGCCATCCGTCGGCCCGAGAACAAGAGGTTTCGCTATCAGATAACACACTGTTCAGTTCTCTGAGATCTTTGTCAGGCTCTTTCGACTTCTTGGCTCTTCCCGGTGATTTTTTGGTGTACAGAAACCAGAGCAAGGATTTCTATCCTCTACATGTCGTTCTTGGAATTTCTTGCGAGCCTTTTCTCTTTGCGATCATGATAAGAGTTAGAGAAACGATCTAAAACTAAAGGAAAGAGAAGAGAAGAGAGAGCAAGCTTCCAAAAGGGCTGCCTCCCTTTTCTTAGCGATCATGCAAGCAGTAAAGCTCAGGATGGCCGATTTCCGCAATTCCACATGACGGACGATCACGAGCCTCTATTGGTCTGAACACCTCTTCTTGTGAATCTCATTTCCCGTTCAAGGTTGTGAGGCAGGAAGACGATGTGATAGATAGACACTTGGGAAGCAGAAGGGGGGGGGGTGTACGTCATAACGAGGGCGTGCAACGACAAAAAAGAAGCTTAAGCTTAGTAAAAGTAGTAGCTCAGGAGGAAGAGAAAGGCCGGTGGATATAGCGTAACTATAGGAAGATGAAGGCAACAAACCAGACGTTACCAATGTGGATGCGTCTGTCTTTCTGCCTTTTTTACCCTTTCCCACGTTCTTTGGGCTCTGGGAAACCCAGTCAGATACAGTCAGATTAGAATGGAAGACAGGCCGATCAACTAGATAAATGTAGAACCTGGAATTATGTGCATTCTATCTAAGGAAGCGATCATTTTCGTGGAATCTACTATTGTGGGCTTTGGATACTTAATCTAGACTCTCCTCCCCGATTTGTTTCCCTGATAGTTTCTATTCTTCTCTCTCCACCACCAATATTCTATCTAATACTTCGAGTCTCTCTTGACTTTCTCTCTTCTTTGTTTCTTTACTATTTACTTACTATTACCCTTAAACTTAATTGTAAGTCTAGTCTGATTACATACACTCCTTGCCTTTACTTCCTGCTACCCAAACGTCATATCACCGGACCACCGACATGCTTTCTGCGCTCCCTGGGCCTGCCGTTGCTGTGGTCCGAAGACACTCCTGCCTTCCCTTGCGTACATGCACTACATCACATACATACCCGATAGTCACTTCATTTCATCTAGGCCAAACCATGCTATTGTGTTCCCGTCCAGTGTGTTGTAGCCATCGCTCATGTTTATATCACTTCTGCATGCCCGCTGATCTGACGCAGAGAAGCCTCGCCTCTGTTCCTATTCATCTATCACCTCTCGTTATTTCTTACTTCAAGATTTTGTTCACAGTATTAACATAACATTTTGCTCTAGAATACCAACCCCCCCAAAACTAAAAATGAAGGCCTACGCTTCTATCCTAGCTGCTCTGGTTGCTTCGGCTGCCGCTGCTGATCTTCCCGCCTGCGGTGTAAGTACCCATACTTTCCATATTAGATATCTACATCTACTCTAACATGTATACCTTTAGACCACTTGCTACAACAACATGCTGGCCCTGGCCAGCTCTCTGGGCTGCGACTCTTCTGACGTCGCCTGCCTGTGCAAGACCACTGACTTCCTCTACGGTATCCGTGACTGCTCCAACCAGTACTGCACTTCCACCTCGGACGCTGAGGCTGCTATCGCCTACGGTGTCTCCATTTGCGCCTCTGCTGGCGTTACCCTGACCACTGCCACCGCTACCGGCTCTGGCTCTACCGCTACTGGTTCGGGCTCCGGTTCTGCCGCTACCACCACTGACTCTGGTTCCGGTTCTTCTGCCACTGCTACTGGCTCTGGTTCTTCGGCTACTTCTACCTCTGACTCAGGTGCCGGCACTGGCTCTGACTCTTCCGCCTCTGGCTCCGGCTCTGGCGATTCTACTGCCACCGGTACTGGCTCTGGCGATTCTACTGCGACTGGTACCGGCTCTGGTGACTCTACCGCTACCACCACCGGCGACTCTGCCTCTGGCACCGATGCTAGTGCCTCTGGCTCTGGCTCGGGTACCACCCTGACCACCGTCACTTCCTCCGCTGACGGCTCTTCCTCTACCGGTGGCTCCGACTCTTCCTCCACCGGTAGCGGCAGCGGTGACTCTTCTTCCTCTACCTCTTCTTCGGATGGCTCGTCCTCCACCGGTAGCAGCGACTCTGGCTCTGCTGGTGTTGCCCTGACCGGCCTGCCCGCTGCTCTGTTCGCCGCCGGTGCCGCTGCTCTGCTTCTGTAAATCTAGCAACAGCTAGTACAGAACAACTTCTAAGCCCGCGGTAAAACACTCTCGTACATGGTTGGGCAATGATAAATGCAAGAAAGACACCCAGCTTAGCACTTGGTTATCACCAAGCCTTGATGTGTCGCCTGCGAGAACCCGCAAGACATAATGAACATCAATGCTAATGAATATGGAGTTATAATGGTCGGACGGCTCAGGTTGTATGAATTCAAAACACCACAGATATCAATAATCGTGGATGTATCTCTAAATGGAAGATAATGGTGGGCTGGAAATGCCCTGTTTGACTCGAAGCCTCTGATAGAAGCAATAATGAACAATCAGAAACAGTTAAATTCATTTCGCGACTCGATCTTGTGTAAATTCATATAATTGGATGTTTTATCGTGATTCCAATATATTTCGTGGAATCTTAGCTGTGTGTTACCATGTGTCATATTTACAAACTAAAGGATCTTGAATTCCGTACCTGATCTCAATTCGAGTATATTGAGGGTAACTACCAATTATCGCGTTCAACATTCACTCTGTGCTAATAATCAAGTATTAAAATATTGTTGCGTAAAGGTCATGACGCCATTTCATTCATCTATATACAAGTTTATACGCCAATTCCCAAATAAAACATGACCAACTAAAATGTTACAATCCGACTAGATGTGGAAAATAATAAGAGAAACATTGTAAACAAACATACTCGCTAGCAAAAAAGAGAAAGAAAAAAAATAGACGTCAATGAATGAAAATTCCGTAAAGTGGGCTGGGCGATTCTCATTTCATGATCTCTGTCTATCCTTCTTTTTTTACTTCTGATGATACATGGAGGATACGTTCACATCTAAGAACGAGAAAAAAAACAGGTTTGTTACGTTGCTTAGTGCTTAGTGCTTCATGGTCTTGCCAATTTCACTTTCCCAGTTGCGGCCACGTTCGAAGCCGTTGGAGAACGATTGGTAGTCCATTAGAGCCTTGTAAACTTCTTGCTCTGTGGTAACGACGAAGGGGCCGTACTGGACAATGGGCTGGTCAAGAGGCGTTCCGGCAATGATGACTAGAGATGAAAAGTTAGTTATATGTCAAAGGAATATATCATAGAGTGATTGACTTACCAAGGCGTGCGTCCTTCTCGGCGCCCTCGTCGACAGAGAACTCGACGGTGTCGCCAGACTGCTCAAACACAACGTTGTGGAAGGTATCGACCAGCTTCTTCTTATCGCCGGAGCCAAAGGTGACCTTACCCTCCAGGATGTAAGAGAAGGCATTCCAGCCCTTGGGCAGCGACTGGACCATCTTGCCACCGGGCTTGACATTGAAGTCTAGCACCCAGACGGGTGTGTATGCGAGGTCCTTGACGGAGTCGATGCCGTTGCTCTGGCCCGAGATGACCTTGACGGTGACCTTGCCATCGTCAAATGTGCCCTGGGGAATCTCCGAAGCGCGCAGGTCACGGTAACGCGGCTCGCAGTTCTTTAGCTGTTCTGGCAAGTCAACCCACAGCTGTAGACCGACATTTGGCTTGCCGTCCTTGTTCTGCGCAGGCATCTCGGCGTGCATGATACCACGACCGGCAGTCATGAACTGCAGATCACCGGCATGGATGGTGCCCGCATTGCCGGCAAAGTCCTCGTGATCAACAGCGCCCTCTAGGAGATATGTGATAGTCTCCTGGCCACGGTGTGGGTGGTCTGGGAAACCGGCACCAGGCTTGATGCTGAAGTGGTCGAGCATCAGGAAAGGCGAGAAGTTGCGCAGGTTCGGTGTACCGACGGAACGTCTCACACGAGCTCCGGCGCCCTCAGCCTGCTCGACGGCCAGGAAGACCTTGCGGATGGCTCTGGGAATAGACATGTCGATTGGTGTAAGTTCGTATGGAGGTTGCTCGTACGGCACGGGCGATGTGGCTGAAGAATCAAGAAGAGGGTCTTCAGAAATAACAGCAGCGGACAGTGTAGAACTGATTGGAATAAAGCTCTGGACCAGGGTTGTGTTTAGATGCAGACGATCGACGACGAGCCTAACGACGGGAATAATAGAATATGTAATCAAAGATTTGATAGAAGACGGATACAGACTGTTTCCAGGAAATACAGAGGTAATTGATAAAACAGCAGCTAATAGTGCAATGATGATACTGATAATCCAAAAAGATTTCATGTTCGAGAAACGCGGGGGGGAAGCTCGCCGTTTATATAGGGCAGATCTAGATATAGAGGGGGGGGGTGCGGAGGTCACCTCTTAGCTATGCTCTGTAAGCTTTTTTTGCCCTATTTTTTCCTTCTTTTTTCTCAGTCAGGTATTAGTGAGCTATCAACTAAGCAAGCCAAGCAAATATGTCACCATAACAAGCAATCAAATAAGCAAAAGAAAGACAACGAAGGAGAAAAAAAATGCTAATTAGCACGCTACACTTAAGGCTGGATGGCCCGCCAGAAAGAGCAATAGCCGCGCTGAGAGCGAAGTAGCGAATGGGCGATGCAAGATTTCCACTCCTGCCCCGAAAGGTAATAGTTTAAGCAGCGAAGAAGTGGGGCAAGTCGGTTGCGGTTCGAGAAAATGCAACTGCTTTTGCTTGTCTTTTTCGCTATTGTGGCCAAGAAAGAAATACTAACAAATCAAGAAATTACTCACAGGAAAATAGAGTTTAGTTAGTTCGAGTTATTGCTAGAATATAAAAGAAGAGCAAGAGACAAGGAAAGACAAATTTGATTTCAAACAGCAATTTCCAATTCTCCGTCAGCACTTGTAATCCAAAACGATAACGCTAAAATACAACTCGTTTCTTTTGCTTTGTCATGACCCCCCGATGTTCTACTAATACACAGTAACCGAAACGCTTGATTTTTTGGCTTGCTTTATGCACTATTTCCCGCTAGCTTTTTTGCTCTAATTTTCCTACCGGCTCCTCTTCTACTGCTCCCCCCCAATGTTTCCAATAGTTTGCCCAGTCGCGACAAATCCTACCTTTTCTTTGCTTCCCGGCCGGATTATCAAAAGCTGACAATCCCTCTATAAGGACAAAGTCTCGAAAAAGCGAATGTCCCGATGTTGCCGAACTCCACTCTTTGGTCTTTCTCGCCCATTATCCAATCATAGAGCTAAACAGGCCAAGAAGCGATGGTTGGAAACCAATTGCCAACCCTAGATTTACTACATACCATTGTACTTCTAGAACTGAAGATTAATGAATTAAAAAAAAAAAAAAATTTAAAAAAAAAAACTTCTAGAACTGCGTGTGGCGTATTCTCGCTTTAGGCGTGTGGCTAGTCTTAGTCATCGCCGCCACCTACTTAGTCAAGTGACATAATCATTTCGATAGCAATATCACGATAGTATCATTTACATCATCATAAGGGCACTTGCTGGAAATCGGGGTTTTACAACGAAAATTCTATAAGATATTAACTCGATTGGGGCTCTATAGCAACCAATCCGATCATGCGGTGAAGTTGGGCCTCACAGTGATGAAGCCCATCCAGATGTTTTAAACATAGGAAATAAGAAAATACAAAGACAATCCTAAGGATAAATGTAATAAGGAAAAGAAAAAAAAACCAATAAAGATAAAAACAAACACCGATACTCCCTCCCAGTCATAGTCAGTTGATTTTCCCCCTTTAACTTCAAGTGAAATATTTTGTTTCTGATCAAATTGAACGTGGCGTCACATGTGTCAAAAGAAGCCTAGATGGCAAATGCTCGGCAGGTACAAGCAGGGTATCAAGCCATCGTAAGCGACATCCTCGCCAACGTCCGTCATCTGTCCACAGCTATGACAGACAGCCAAGTCCCCGACAACCAATAGTAACCTAAGCAGTCTTCTCATTGACGCCGTTAGCGACGGGGGCGGCAGGCTCTTGGGCCTTCTTGAGGTATGAGTTGGCCCAGCTGTAGCCCTCGGAGCCCAGGACAAAGGCAGTACCGACCAGAGCCTTGGTGTAAGCAACCAGACCGTCAGTACCGAGCTTCTTGCGCTCGGAGTTGTAGGTGCCCATCACGTGGTCGCGGCCCTCGACGCCCTTGTTGTATGGGAACAGGACGGTCGAGCGGGCATCCGCATACAGCTCACTGGTGGGTTTCTTGATAGCGGGGAAACGGGTGTCGACCTTGGATAGGGTCTCGTCGCCTAGAGCGTCGGCCTTCTGTACATACGGCTGGACATACTGATAGGGCTTAGAGATGTAGCCCAGTACGGGGACGGCAAAGGTCTTGTAGGCAGAGTCGCCCAGAGCAATAGACTTCTGAACATATGTGCTCTTAGCGTAAGGGCTGGTGGTGACGGTATCAACACCATCCTTCACGATAGGGTACTTGAGTAGATGCTGTAGATATGCGTGTTAGCAAAGTGTGGAGACTTTTAGCGCTTCGGATATGATATATGCTTACCTGGAGGAAGGCGGAGTTGACCTCGATGGTCACGGTCTTAGGGGAGGTCTGAGGAGCAGCCATTGTGATTGTGATGATTGTGTGTATAGAAATGACGTGAATGGATTATGTTGAGTAAAGGTGAGGGAGAGAATAGATAGTATCGGGAACCACAGGTAGTTGGATAGATAGGGCGATAAGGGCAAGTCCGGATGCGGCAAATGTAAGCCAGATGAATCGGATCAAGCTAATATTGTTGCGAAGACGATGTCTGAGATAAGAGGATATTGAGAAATTAAAAATAAATCTACAGGATGGAAAAAAAGAAAAATAAGAAGAGATCGTAAAGGAAAATCAGATTATCGATTCGGTGGGCAGGGCGGATTATTTATCTATCCGCAACTTCACTTTTTATTATTCTGTCTGGTTTGGAACGTACCACTGAGACGGCACGGGAAACTACCAAGATAGCGAGAAAAGTACGTCTACTAGCACAAGCACATGCAAGAATCTCGCTCACTCACATGCCTAGAAACAGGCCTTTGTATTTCTTGTATCGGTACATTGGCCCATTTCAGGCAGGGCTAGATTTGCCAGGGGGTGCCACTTTTTTTTTCTTATATTTCTGTAGCTTTTTTTGCTGTTTTTCGGCTGCCTGGGCTTTTGTCTGTTCGCTTTATTTTTTTATTTTTTTGCCTCTATTTTATTCCAGCAGAAAACGGAATGCACGAGAATCTCTCCAAACCAAAACTACTGCTTTGGGATTTTCTATCGTTGTAGAAACGGCAAACACGATCGAGGATAAATTTGATAGAGATAGGATGGACAACATGCATCAAAGCGTTCTTTCCGCGAGCGACAGCGAAGAACTGTGTATGACCGAAGGGGGGTTTTTCACCAAGAGGGGTCGTGAGGTTATTCAAAACAATACTTTGTAGCAATGATCAACAGACGCCTTTTTTTAAACAATACTTGGCGACATCTGATCTCGATGTCGCAAAACTTGATCGTTTTGACATGTGCTTGAGCTAGAGCTTTTGTCTTTTCTTCCTCTCATCTTAATTGACTGCTCGATATAGATAGACCCTCTAATCCATCGTCATTTGACAGCCAGGATAGGCCAATTCGCCCTCCTTAGTATCGCCTCAGGAGCTCCTCCCGCTCAGAACTAGAGCCTCCCATCGCTACAGAAGCAACGAAGCAAGTGCGTCATGTTCATGCGATCTTCAAACAAGAGACAAAAATTGCGAGAATCACAAGCTCTAGGGAGAATTAAACAAACACTCAAAGTCCACAAAGGAGGGACGAGCGAGCAACCGACCAACAAAAATAATAAAAATAATAAAAATAAATATGCAGAGCGAATTCCACCGTTTTCCTGCAACACTAGCTTCTTGTTTTGACATGTGAAAGTGGCTCGCTCGTCTATCAAAATTGGGAAAGGAAACCGGTACGTAAATCCGTCGGAGCTTCTCTCATAAGCCACCCAAGCGAAACAAGCACTCAAGCGAGGGGCTGACTAGAGCCAGGATCAGGTCACTTCAGTTCAGTTCAGTTAGTCAGTCAGAGCTAACAAGTAGTGGTTGTATGCAGAACAAAGACAAATAATATGCTACATACATGTGTACATACCATCGCTATCCTGCGGTCACTCGCTGTATGATACAGGGGCAACACAACACACACTATAACTTCACTGTCTTATA
This sequence comes from Davidsoniella australis, assembly GCA_009806335.1. Taxonomy (NCBI): domain Eukaryota; kingdom Fungi; phylum Ascomycota; class Sordariomycetes; order Microascales; family Ceratocystidaceae; genus Davidsoniella; species Davidsoniella australis. The sequence goes on along the minus strand of RHLR01000541.1, from coordinate 5,392 downwards.
CCTGTTCACCACTTGATTGCACTTTGCGCTTCACCGAGAACTCCGACTCTTCGCCTATTCGATTTTGACCCTGCCTGCTTTGCTTCGATGAAATCCGGCTTTCCGGGTCGAGTCCTCCTTCCTCCTATGCTAAGAAGAGATCCAGCAAGAGTGGCATCATGAGATCCGACGAGATCACAGGATGGAGTGGTATGATTGTGTGGTCTCCCGTTATTGGGAAGTAGTCTTCTATGCTTCTTTTTTAATTATTTTCGTACCTGCGAACTATCGAGCTTGCCATACAATTATATAATACTGTTCTGTACATATGTATATTGTACTTCGTTCATTCGGGGTAAACAAATCCCTAGTACCCTTACTTTTATCTATCATTTTGCTATCAGCGGCAGATCAACAACCAGCCCGTCCCGCTTCTTCTCTCCAAAGCTGATATCATCATAACTGCATATTGTATGGATATGAATAATATTTCTTTCATACATTTTCGTGATCTATCAGCCCCAGCGGCAATGAAATAATACGCTAAGGAAAAAATGTAAATCATGTAAGGAAGAGAAAAAAAGCATGCCATACAAATGAAACGTGGATGCCTCCTGTGACGATAAGCGTCGTATTTTTTTAAAGCGCAGAGCCCAGAATCACATGCAATTTTCTATGCCCTCTTTCTATCATATAATTTAAAATTCTGCATTTTATTGCCTCCAGCCTAATGCTATCTTTCTCTTAAATCTGTGCTTGCAAGTCAGTTAAAACCCTAGTGTTAACCCTACCGGGTTAAAAAGTGCTATTATCATGATTCATCAGATTTCTACATTAAAGTCTTTGCAGTATGCCGTTTTTAATGCAATTGTGTTCCCACATAATATATCAGAAAGACAAGTTTGTTATCTTGGCCAACAAAAAACCAAGAAAATGAAACGCCCCCCAAAGATAACAGACTGCATAAAACACGACCAAAGAATATATAAAGCCCTAGGCATAGGCCACAGTCACCAGATTTCTTGCCGTGACTTTTGGCTTTGAAAACTAGGATTCCAAAGTCTGTAGTATCGCCTGCTGAATCGATATGACGCTATCTAATAGCTGTCTGCTCGCTTCTGTTTATTTCTATCATACACAAGTTGGTATACCGAAAGGACCCGCTCTGATCCAGATAGTTTGTTCGTCCGGATCTGGAGAATTCGGAATAATGACTTGTTGGCCAACACGAATATGTACCGGAAGTGTTGAGAGAGCTGACTAGATAGAAAACCGGATCCATGCACGAAAAACAGTGTAACTATGTACTCATACACACCAACTTCCATATTGCCATGTCCCCAGATATGCAGTTACGACTAGTTTGATTCCACAACACGGCACTTATCTTTGGAAAAGCTAATTTGATTAGAATTCCGGATACTATTGGCCAAAACCTCGCATGGCCACGATAGCAGTCTGACAATTTCCCCAACATTTGTTTTAAAACTTGCGCCGAGGAGCGTCATGTCTTTTATCAAATTCTTTGGTTTTCTATATCATAAAAGAATGAGACAGTCAAACCAATCTGGGTAGTCTATAGTTGGTTGATTACCATATAAGAATCTGACCAAGACGGGCAAACGTGGTGAAGCTTAGTGTAAGCTCCAACTTTGGAATGTACATAAGTAGATGTAGGGTAGTTTTTAGTTCTTCATATGGGTCTAGCCCATAACGCAATATTTTAGTGCTAGTAAGCAGGCCTCTTCACAGGTTACTTGGTTGCAAATCATGTACCGGTACTTGTAGCTCAAGAGTGGGTTCGAAACTAGAGGCTTCGATTCCTCTATTTAAAACTGGTGGCAAGCACGCTTATAAAAATATCGTGAATGTATTTGTATAATCGGTAGTGAATGGCAATCGTTATGTCTCAATTCTATAGTATCATTATACAAAATCTCGGCTTTGTTTCTACGAGAACACTCATCTCCATTGCGTACATTCCGGTCTTTATCAAGAGGCGCACAATGGCCGGCAGCCAATATAGATGATAAGCTGAGCTAGCTTGCCCTCCTCAGCATCACCTTAGAATATGATGTTCACAATACCTTAAATAATATAATTAACCCGAAAGAGAAACGCTACTAGAGTCCTGCTCGTGAATGAGTTCTTCGAAGTCTCGATTCTTCGTAGACACTTCCATTCGTAAAGGTAACACAAATCCTGGGAACCCTATTCCCTAGCATGCCTAAGTTAGTCATTCCGAAGTCGATCATTGGATTATGCCGTCTTATCTCACACATGGTATTAATAAAGGTAATTGTATGGTAAACATGAACCGGCTCAGACAACATCAGTATAAGATTGGACATATATGTAAGTTACTGTAGAGCATAGTATTACCCTATGAATGATCACATCCGTATGCCCAATATACGTATCGTTACACCAACCACATGCACCCTCCCCTAACCTTTCACCTCCCTCACAAAGGTAGACTTAACTCGACCCGATAAAGCGGTCTTGAATTACTCAATAGCGACGATCTCATGATCTACTGGTTCGTCAAAAAGGGGCCAAACGATGAAGGCACGTATATATGCACATATCTAATAATGGGCCCGGAGGGTATACGATACTCCACTCTCCTCCAACCAACCGATAAAATAATCCATTATCGTTTATTGGATCTAATTGTGGCAAAGCAAATATATACAACCACTGGATCAAAGAATATATCACCCACAATTTCCCTCGTCTTCTCCCCGGTAAACCCATCAACTTGATATTATTGGTAGACCTTACAAGGCTGCAGGAGCCACAATTCGCATATGCACAAGGTTAGAGCTCTGAGAAAGTAAACGCAACCAAGTATTGCAAAGCATAAACAAAAAGAAAGAAAAGGATAGCATAACATCTATGATGTATAGCAAGTTAGCTATCTCAAGGCATAGTCGGGATGTCTTTGCGGGTCACAACTCAACCCAATTTGAAATATACTAGTCTATATCTTACTTAGTACGTTTAGAACTTGACATGGGATGTTGAACTTAACAAGTATCACGGACAGGACCTCATTGCACAGACTTTCTAATAGTTTCATGTCACACAATTACAATCAACATATACATATGAAAGCAGGATACTCCATAACAAGTACTCTTTGTCCTTGGACTCTATACCTTAGCAACGTCTCCAAGTAGACATGAAAAGGAACGTCAGCTCTTGTTTATGATAATGCTATCTCTATCTTCATCTTTTCTCTTCATCTCGGCCAAGAAAAAAAGCTCCTTCAAATGGCGCCATGGTGTCAATCTGTCTTAACATCCATCAATCTTTCTTATTCAAATATGATGTGTATATCTACAGTATCCCAAATCTCGACTCGAATGATGGATCGAGTTCAGCTTGTTAGCGAAGGAATCAAGAAAGCAAGGTTATAAAATACGGTTTTCGAGTCCTCAAGAAGGGGATGTTTCCTCCAGTATTGCATAGAATAATCTAAGACAATAAGAGTCGAAATCTCAGTAATTACAAGTAAAAACATGGCTAGCTTTGTAAAGTAAAAGATCGTCAAACAACGGATTCCACATAAATCAACAGAACGTCTCATTTGTTCCCTAAGACTAGAAGCTGCCATTATCAGATTTAGTTTCTCATAACAAGGAAGGCCTCCCTAGTTCCCCTCTGTTCTATGCTTTCCCCTGTCTCCTCTCTGAGCAAGTGGTTCATAAACCTTGAATATCGTTCCTCTTGTTCTTTCTTTCTAGCCCCAGACTCAAAGTCCCAGAACTATGTAAATCATAATCAAGCAGATTGGCCTTGTGAAAAGGGACCCTTGAAATGGACACTTTCTCTTCCTTTCGAGTGTCATATCACATTAGTAAAGCCTAAGCATGAAGTAGTGGCTATTTCCTCAGAGTTACATCGTCATCATGATCAGCAGGTCAGGCAATGGTCCCATTAAACCTATCTGCTTGCTTCTTTCTTAATTGGCTTTGATTTTTTTTGCTCTCGGGGAAGGAGACTAAGCTAGGGCAGGGTAGAAGGGCCTCGATCTTATTGCAATGGTTCCCGCCTAGTTTGTTGAACATGAGGGCTACGTAGCTTTTGTCAAATAAGTCTATTGTGAAGCCGAAGATGAGATCAAGCTGTGAATATATGTATTTGATGATACCACACAGAGTTGAAGGTAAATAGGGTTGTGCTTATCAAAGTCTTGGACAGATCTTAACAGGCGTAATATAATATGCATATTCATAAAAGTTGATGTGATGTAATAAGTAGGACAAATATTACAATAATAGTTCGTATGTCTTCAGCCGCTGTCACCGGAATGACAAAGCTCAAAAATATGAGATAGGAAAACGAAAAGGCAATACCAATAGCAATAACAATAACAATAGGCCTAACAAAATATTCCTTGATTTTGGTACTGGTAAATAAAAGGGTCTCTTCACTATATATATCCCAGTAAGCTTAGTCTTTATAGCAGCATTCTGCCACTGTATAGTACCGTTATCTTTAAATTTAGTACCGACCAAAAATACAGTCTACTACATGCATGTATATATATGTAGTTATGTATAATATGTTAATGTACAGATAATGCAGATAATGTAGCATAGAACATACAATTACGTCTGTATGCACGACATCGGGATTTGCTGCAACACAGCAAAAGAACTCCTTGGCCTATAAATGATTCCTACTATATCATGAGAAAGCACAGGGAAACAGCGAAAAATAAAATATGTATAGGAGGTCGCAGTATTTTCAGTTTATTGGGCGCCCAAAGCGTCGGATGGCTTCCTTGATGGAGAAACATATGTTTGTCCTCCTTTGCTAGTTTCTTTTTTAGTTCTTACATGTAGTTGCTTTACCTTGAAATATTTAACAACTATGACCATGAGAAAAGATATACATAGCATGAAATATGGGAAGCTTGACAGACGGGAAGGCAACTAAGACCTCCAGTGCCTGAAATATGGAAGGCCCGGGTTATTTGATCAAGGATAGCACAGCACCAGCTTCTTTACTACTAATAATATACGCTTTTGTGTTGCACTAACTTAGTAGGGATGTAAGTCTGGCTTAACCTACAGAAGGAGAAACAAAGAAAGGTAATGTCTTACTAATCATGATGTATCTACATGTATGATTCTTTTGGATCTATTGCTTGATTCTTCTCGAAACCGGCAAATATTTTAGTGCATGTGGATTACAATGTCAAGGGATCGATTTAGCTGCAGTTGTAGCGACAAAAAAGCTACCAACTAGGTGAGATAGAAGCAACAACCGAGAGAGATGATTCGTTAGCCGAGCCGTAGCCCTTTTTCCGTATATATCATTTATTATATGTATTATCTGTAGTTCTTCAAGGGGTATTTTTAAAGTCCAAGGGGAGAAATAGACCAAGGACTGGCCAGGAGTC
>RHLR01000540.1:0-18174 GCA_009806335.1 Davidsoniella australis | reverse complement strand
CCGCACATACAAAGCTATTGAGTTTGTCGAGCGGAGGACTTTAAATATCTGTCCGGTAGCCAATCCGGCGTCGTATGATCTTAGTGATTTAGGTAGACGTTAAATATAATCAAATCAAATCAAATTCCTAGAACAACCCAAATACGACCTGTCGATGCACGTTTTCTTTTTCTCCTCCAAACACTATGTTTATATGGACTATTGGCCCTACAGGCTTAGACTTGGCTTTAAGCTGGAGAAAGGCGGACCACCAAAGTAGTAGCGCTAATTCACTCAATTTGAAGACTCAGGGTGTTGGAATTTATTTTTACCTCGTTAACACACACCAGCGCATCATCTTGCGCACGATGTTGGGGGGGGGAGCTTAAAAGTAAATAGACAAAGGACCCTTTTTTCATGTTGTTGTTGTTGTTGTTGGGGTTCTGTAGGCCTAGCCGACTTTGACTTGACAAGCCTCTACATACCATATATGCAGGCCAACTTTTACCGATGCAAAATTACGATATAGCACATGCAAACTAGTGGTATATAACACACTACCGCTATATGCCCCTATGTATCTGCGACTTGGGGAAATACTATCGTGGCATCCTCCGGGGGCTCGGCTGTACCTATGTAGCTCCATTCTATCCATTCTTGCCATGCCCAACTTTGCTTCGTTGTTTGCTTCGTTGCTTTAACGCTAGAAATCTTTGACGTCGTTCCCCACGCCGTACCATGTACTAATATATGTATGTACAGCAGACAATACCTTAGAAAGAACAAACTTGCTAGAATTAGTTCGGAGGACTACCCTGGGATCTATCCTTGACTAGCTCCGCCTTTAGCCTTCCTCTAGACCCGCTATGCTTTAAGCCCTCTGCTTATCAGATCAAAATTATCAACCATCGCCAGTCTTTCTGGACTGCGGTTTTGAAATTTCTGATCTTCCCCTAGTTATGGCGACATCGGAGAAGATGGGCCTAGCCATGGACCGCCCCTAGACTACAAAAAATCAGCTAGTCTAATGATCAACGCTTACTTAGACTCAATGAAGGAAAGTTTTGTTGAAATTTACTACGTGAAAGGTGATAATCCAAACCTTTGACAATATTTCTATACATTTTAGCAGCCATTTACAGTAAAGGTCAAAGTGTAGTGTATGCTGGTATTAGACAACAAGTACTATATTCATTCTTCGATAGGGTCGTCGTCAAAGTCCGGCCAACTACGGATATCCGGTCTCCCGTCTGTGCTCCTTGTCCTTCGTAAACGCTGGCTTCGCTTGGGCTTCTTAAGGGATATTGCCGGCTCAACCCGAGCATTGTCGGATACCACGCTCGGGCCCGATGACAAACGTCCGACAAATAGCTTTGGGTGCGAGAAATGTAGGACAGGGCCTTCCTCGGATGAATCTGCCTGGCACATTGTGGAATCCACATTAGAGACTGTGCACTGGGCATTTAGCTCAGAACTAGTGCTCATGGAGCCAATGGCTTCAGTAGAAGAGGTAGAAATACTTTCGGTCGGCTTGTATGATGCTTGTCCGTCGTTTTGGAGAAGAATAGATGACGAATCAACTGGCGTAGATTCACGTACGTCTTCGGTGTCTACAGTTGCACAAACCGATGAATGGCCGCCATTGTCACTTTCCGAAAACTGAACTGTGTGAAGCCGCCCATATTCAGTTATTCCGGCTGTACCATTCGATCCTTCCTCGGCAATATTGCTTGCTGCAACTTCGGGAGGTACCAAATTCCGGACACTTTCTAGTAAAGCCTCCTCAAAATACCCATCGGGTTCTAGAGTCTCACTAGCGCTTCCACCAAACACAAAATTCATCCAGTCATCCTCTGAAGATAGTTCCCTAACTTTGCTGACAGGATTTGTAGCTGGTATCCGTGGGGTTTCTGCGGGATTTCCGCTCAATATATCATTGTCAAATGTCGGGATAATCTGCAAGGGAACAGACAAATCTGCACAAGAACATTGGCCAATGGAACTCGTAGAATCTCTGGCTTTCTGATTAGGCGAGACGTGGTCATAAATATGAATGACTTTGCTAACTGAAAGGATAGATTTTACTAATGGCTGCGGAGTTACATCGTGGGAGGATGGAGTTGGTGAATTGGTGATCTGTATAGTCGTATCCTCCGGGAAGACTTGTAAGCTTTGCTGTGGCGTACAGACCCGGGGTGATACTCGTACATCCTGAGCAGTACTTATGACACCAGGCGAAGATTGCTCACTTGGGTCTGATGATAGAATATAAGCTTCTGTTTCCGCGATTGGAGAAGGTGTCTTGAACTTGGCGGAGGAGAGTGCTTCTGATGTTAGTGATACAGACATTCCATCTGATAAGCTTTCAGCTGTTACGCAAGACTGCTCATCATCTGACTCAATAGTCTGATATACAGGCCCAGCAGAAGAAGTTCCAAGTTCGCTGGTTTCAGATTCGTGATGACCAACAGTACTTGGTAGACCAAGAAAGTCGTTCCATTCCTCCAACACTTGAGGATCCGAAAGAATGCTTGCGGATGAAAGCTCAGTACCTAGTGAAGCGATCATACTAGTTGTTGATGAGTGGGCTCCCTTCTCAAGTAACTGCTGTGCGATATGTGCTCGCCTAGGCATAGGACTATGGAACGTCAACGGGGATGAGGCTACTCTGTGAGCCGAAGAATATTGACTATGTTGACTTTCTGTAGTATGACGACGCCGGCCATGGGATAACGAATGATGCGTGTTGTTAGGAGAACTAGTAGAACGAGTAGAGGTGCCCTGTAGACTCTGATTTCCGATCCAAATGCGGGGCTTGATAGTAGGGTATTTGTTGGTAGGAAGAATTGGCGGTGAACTGAGCTGCGGCACGTCAGATCGTACGAAGAATGGTGATATGTAGTTCTTTGATGCCATGTTCTCGCGAGAGGCTGGACTTTTGGAGCGAGGACATCTTGAAGCTGGTCCTATCTGGGTCTTGGACTGGTTTATCCCAACCCAGTTTGAGTTTTGCAACAAACGTTTACGTCGATCATCTAGAGAGGCATCGACCCCAGAATGGGTGTCTTTGCGTTTGCGTGACTTGTCGGGATTACATGAAGTATCAGAGCCATTATTTATGCAGGTAACGTGACTTGATGATGGATGGACTCGAGAGGGCGTCGAGAGAATCGAGTTAGGACAAAGCGGAGGTTTTGAGTTTGATGGAAGAAAAGCAAATGATTTCGGTGGTTCGGCTGTGCCTTGCAAAATCCCGACTCGGGCCCGGGCAAAATGTTGTTTTTGCTTTATAGCAAGATAATCACGTGGTTTCGAGTTGCGGGAAAGATTCCCTTCCGTCCAATTCATGTTGTTTCAGAGATGAAAATGACAAAGACCAACAAGACGAGTTTAACGAGACTATCATGCACATAGCTTAGACAATGGTCGTAGATGCTAAGAGAAACAACATCGGGGGATTTCCTTGATTATGAAATATTTACATTACAATACAAAGAATGGTAGTTACTTATTGCGAACGCAGGGTCCGGCTTTTCAAAATATCAATATTTATTGGGTATAATTGCATAATGCTCTTGGGTTTATGTGATACTATGACCATTGTTATACTCTACAGCATGGCAGGAGAAATAACATGTAAGACATCTAAAATGATGATGCTAGTTAAGATGGTAAGCGCTGTTCTATATTCCAAGTTTTCGTTATGCTTATTCATTACTTGGATGGGCGATTGGTGGGGTTGCTGTGATTACTAAGTTGGCGGAGGGCGTTATGATATGTACTACCAGATGCCTTCCTCCGTATAAAGCGCACACTTTGGATTCTAGACTGACTCCTAGAGTTGTTACTTCTCCGGAGATAACTATGAGACTCGACCGATCTATGCGCTTGGCTAGAAGATTTCTGGCCACTATTGGCCATATTTTCTAGCTGTCTAATAGCTACTACCTGTTGTTGGGGCGGATCGATTCGTTTAATTGTAGGGGGCGTTGTTCGTCTGAGTGCAGACCTGATTAGACGGAGATTCTGTGACGCAGATCTCGAGGCTGATGTTTTGAAGCGCGGCGTTGGACTTGTCATGGTCCGAAGGTTAGGCTTCTAGACTAGAGTTGTCAATGGTGAGAGCGTAAACGGCGAATGTTGAGGGCCTTGTGGAAGAATACTCGGGCTATATCTCGTACTATCGGATAGTTTTGCCCAAGATGCCCGTAGATGCTATTGATCGGACTTCTAGACCATTTGGACATAACTAGCCGGGACGCTCTTGATAGCACCTGCCTTTTCAACTTCAACCCAGCCATCGCCAGGATCTTCCTTGGATAGCACAAAGCGCTCGCCTTCTAACATGCTGTGTTCATTGTCGCTCTGTGCGGTATACGCATACAACGCCTCGACGTATCTAAGCTTCTTGGCGCCACGTCTAGGCGCAACAGCCGGTCCCTTCTTCTTGGCAGAGCCGTCCATAGAGTATATAGAAACTGGACGGCCGGCAGGCTCCGGAGTTTTCGGCGTTGGGATGTGTACAGGGGCAGGCGCGGGGGATGCGGTAAAGATTTCAAGATACGATGTTGGGACGATACCCTCTTTGTAGCCGAGGCGGATTTTGGTCCAACCGGAACCATCTGTATCAAGTTAGTCAAATATCACACAAAAACGACGCATCTAAGAAGGGCATACCATCATCTTCGAGGATAACCACCTCGCGGCCATCTGGCACAGACAGCTCCCCGCTGCTACTGGCATCAAATGCATAGAGCATTTTTCCCTTTTTCTGAGAAGTAGACTTTGCAACTATAGGCGCACTACCACCAACACCACCACCGACATATGCTGCCGGAGGGGGGGCCATGATACGGTTCTTCCGAACGGCACTACCTGAAGTAGCGGACGACGTAGATGCCCTAGGGGCATCAGGTTCAGAAGAAGGGGCGCTTGCAAATGAAGGAGGATCCTCTACAGGCGTGCGAGTGGCCGTTGGTGGTTGGGTGGAGATAGACACAGTGCGTTGGATCGAAGTTGACGAGTTCACGGTGTTAGATCTACCTAACGTCGGAAGATCGACGGTCTTAGCAGGGGCGACAGAGTCTGGTGTAAGCAGCGCAGAGGCTGTAGCTTGGCGCTGAGCCTTGAGTTTCTTGCGATCCTCTTTGTTTTGCTCGCCTGGGCATTCAGCAGGAACTTTCATTTCGCACTTTGTGTGGCAAGTGTAACCGCAATCGCGACACTCCATTCCCTTGGCCGAAATGCCCCAAATCTTGTCACCACAGAGATCGCAGCTAGAGGGGATCTTGAACGTTTGAGCTTTGAAATTATGATTCATGGCTCCCAGAGTAACATCGCCAACGGCAGATGTAATGGTAGTAGTTTCGGCTTCAGCAGTAAGACGCTTACGATCAATTTCATGCAGCTCTTCTTGCATAGCAAATACCTGCCGCACAACTTCGGCTTCGTCCTTGTCTTCCAAACCATCGCGCACACGTTGTCTAAGCTTTTTGACGCCTTCAACCTCTCGCCGCTTTTTGTCCACCTCACGTCTGAGTTCGCTAAGCTGACTCTTGGATCTGTTGAGCATATTGCGCAAATAGACCTTAGCAGTCTCATCCACTACCATGGTTGCATCGTCATGCCAGACAGGGCTGGGTTCAAAGGTCCGATCCGCGGGTTCTTGCCAAGTCGCCATATTGTGTCGAATATACATCATCGAATCAAGATGAGGTTTGTTCCTGGTGATTTCTTCAGTGACATGGTCTGCTACGCCCTGGCTGGACTTGAGCATGGCGCTCTCGAGCTGCATGGCAGTTGTCCATAGGTCATTTACTTTGATCGTACGTAGTTCGAAGAGATCTTGGAGACTATCCATTGCCTCTGGCACGTACTCGTGGTAGTATATTTCTTTAAGCTTGTTGGTAATATTGATATTGATGAGGTAGGCGTTTTTGACGTTGTTCATGTCGTGGATTTGCTGCTGGTATGCGCTCTGGGCCTTCGCCTTTTCAAATGAGGACTCAGTCTTCTTTCTCTTGCCTTCTAGTTCCTGGCAGGCGTTGTCATATTTGCTCTTGGTCTTCTTGAGATCAGCGTATGATCCGTCTCGTTCACGTTCGAGCTTGTCGGCATATTCGATATGGCGTTTACGGAGATCTTCTAGCTTGACACCAAGAGCTTTCATTGGATCGGCGACACGAACAATGAGATCAGTAGCATATCGATCGTGTTCTTCGGCGCGCTTGTCGACTGCAGTGAGCTGAGTTGACCATGTCGTCATAGATGCGCTATCGTAATGGAAATAGACAGATAGATCAGCAACCAACATTCCTCGGAAATTGGATGTGTAGGCTTACCTTTCCAAAGAACCGGGTGTCATAGCAGGCGTATCACCCACACTTAGCGATGCCGACTTCTTGTTCTTTTTATCAAAGTAGCGCTTGGAGAGCGCAGTGAGCTTCTGTGAATATTCTTTTTCAATGGCGCTTCGCTCACGATAAAACTGCTGGAGGTCGTCGAGCCATGCGATTCCATGGCTCACCCAAACGCTAGCTGGCTTGAAGCCATCCTACAATGGCATTAGCATCAAAAGGTCACGACACACATATGTACAACGGAGCAATCGGGTATTTTCGACTCACTTTGATCTCTGCGCCTAGGGTTGGCACTATCCCAACTTCAGTCATTGTCGTTATTCAAAAAGAACAAACAAGCATGCAGTAAGAGAGGACCTAGAGAAGACCCAAGAAACCTATGCGCTGACGCCAAATGATGCTGTAAAAGCCAGATTGCGCACGGCGGAAACACAAAGGCTGATGAAGATGTGAAGATGATGGAGTTCGGATGCAGATACAAGTTTGGTTTTCCCAAATTGAATTGGCCAGACGCAGACAGAACAAAACCCTCGGAAGCGTTGGACTACAAATAAATACATTGGGTCATATTAATATAGCAGCAGCATTGCCTAGTTACAGAAGCTGGCTTAAAATAGCAGGCGGGGCCAGCCATGCAAGCAAGCGATCTGCAGGGGTTTACTGTAGCTTCGGTGGATATTAAACCAGTTAACCCCTAAAATAACATTTGTTAGGGTCATGCACAGCCAGAGAATGTCCTAGAAATTCATCCAAAGTCAGACGAGGATATTAACTACCCGACAACGCAATTTGATTGATACCAGCTAAATGGCGAAGATCGGAAAGTTGACCTGTTTCTGCACCATATACATGTTATGATGATGATTTTATTTACAGTCTAGAGATTTAACTAAGAGCTCCTTTTCGACTCACCATATACATGTGTATGCTTTAGCAAAAATTGATCAAGGGTCCGAAGTGCAGACTCATCAATGGCTTTCACATCACAATGTTGTTGTCACAAGCTTAGCTCGCTCATTCATTTGTTTACTTTGATGCACGGTATAACTCCGGCTATACAATGACACCCCACTATCCACAAAGAGCACAAGGAGCCCCGCATCGCAGCTTGCGATTGGATCGAATTCCAGGAGCAAAAGGAGCTTGCCCCAGCTTGGCAGGCAGCATTGGCCTTGTCTGCAATTAGCTCTGAAGCTTTTCAAAAACTCTGCGACGCAAGTTGACTTCATCTCGCGGCCCATTACACCAGCTTATCATTTGCTAGTCTCGTCTTTCTACTAGCGCATCTTCTTCACGACACTCCACGTCTTAGCCGAACTCGTTCCTCGTCTCTTCTTTTCCCGCCGCACCTTACGACACTACCATACCCGTAATGGCCGAAGAAGCTGAGCAGCCGAACGCCGCTGGCGGCCCTGGCCTCTGGGATTCCACCGCCGACGTCAAGGTCACCTTGACCGACCTACAGGGCGACCAGAGCACTCCGTTCTACTCTGCAGTTACGTTTGCTGATCTCGCTATGTGAGCAAAACCGCCGTTTTGATGGCTGATGGCTAGTTTTTCTAACCTATGTTCTGTTGTAGTTCCGATGATATCAAGAAGGCATTGGCAACTCTTGGCTTCCTTAAGCCGTCCAAAATTCAGGCTACCGGTATCCCCATCATCCTCAAGGAGCCCCCCCCAGAACCTGATCGCCCAGTCGCAATCGGGTACCGGTAAAACCGCCGCATTCGGTATCGGTACACTCTCTCGCATCGACCTTTCTCAGCCCGAACAACCACAGGCGCTGGCGCTTGCGCCTAGTCGTGAGCTTGCCCGTCAGATCGAATCTGTCTTCAAACAAATCGGCCAGTTCTCCGAGGGCTTAAAAATTGCTGCTGCAGTTCCCGGTGGCGTTGAGCGTGGTGCTGCTGTCAAGGCGAATGTAGTCGTTGGAACTCCCGGCACCGTCTTCGATTTGATAAGACGAAAGCAACTCGATGTTTCCAAGCTCAAGATTCTTGTTATTGACGAAGCCGATAACATGCTAGACCAGCAGGGTCTGGGCGATCAATGCATGCGTATCAGACAGTAAGTAGCGACATGAAAACATTAAGTCCTACGCTTTGAGACACACATCGGAATATTCACCACCTTTACTTGTTAGATCTCTGCCCGCGGATACCCAGGTTCTGCTATTTTCGGCCACCTACCCACCCAAAGTTTTCTCGTACGCAACCCAGTTTGCGCCAAACTCAGTTGAGCTCAAGCTAGAGCGTGGCGACCAGACTGTCAAGGGAATCTCACAAATGTACATGGACTGCCCCTCCGAGACCGACAAGTATGAGATTCTATGCAAGCTTTACGGTCTGATGACTGTCGGATCATCTGTCATTTTCGTCAAGGTAAAATTCATCCCTATGCCTCTGCGTCATTTTGGCGCATAAGTCTTGATAAATCTAACACAAGCCATAGACTCGTGACAGTGCTAGCGAAATCCAAAAGCGCATGGAGGCTGACGGACACCGTGTCTCCGCTATCCACGGTGCTTTCGATGGTGCTGACCGTGATCGCCTTCTGGAGGAATTCAGAACCGGAAAGTCAAAGGTTCTCATCACCACCAATGTGTTGGCTCGCGGTATCGACGTTTCTACCGTGTCCATGGTCATCAATTATGATATTCCCATGAAAGGCCGTGGCGACACTGAGCCTGACCCGGAAACCTATATTCATAGAATTGGTCGTACTGGCCGTTTCGGCCGTGTTGGTGTTAGTATTAGCTTTGTGTACGATAAGAAGTCTTACCACGCTCTACAAGTGATCACTAAGCTGTACAGCATTGAACTTGTCCAACTCAGCACCGATGACTGGGATCTCACTGAGAAGCAAGTTCAAGATGTTATCAAGTCCAACCGCGCCCAGGCTTCTTATGCTCCTAGCGCCACAGACAAGTTGGGCGCTCCTACTGAATAGAGATTTATGGAAGGATGGACATAATATTGGATTGAGAAGTAGATGATATATAGTTAATACCACATGATTAAGTTAGTAGTAGTCCCTATGCTTCTAGGTGGACTCTAACCTTTGCTTTATTTATTTTTTCAATGGCACCTTTCTTTGTAAATGCGGTCACTATTAGGACTAAAGTGGCTGCGATGGATGGTATGGCGTTCATGCCGGGGAACAAAAATCGCCCGGTATCAATAATATCAAGGCAGTGCAGATCATTGAACGCCACGTCTTATAAGATGACCGACATAATAACAAGGTACAGATATATTGCCGAAGAGAATCTAGTAACTAAAGTAACTGAATACTTGCATCGGTATAGCAAAAGCCAGCATAAAGACGGCCAAAGAAAGCCTTCACTTATACGTATTAGCCCCCGCATATGTGGCATTGCTTGTGGATGACTATAGTAGAGGGGAGAATACGATACTTGCCAGACTACCGGAATGGATAGCGTCTCACTCATACTATGCAGGTTGTAGAGCCTTCATCCAAGCTCAGGGCGCGTATATGAACGCTTACTGGTGGTCAGGAACCCGAAGCTGTAGTGTGGATAAGCAGGGATTAGACGGTTGGCAAATATGAGCGTTTCAGTGAAATCAAGGCGCTTAAGTCGACACCGCCCAATCAAAGGTAGAATAGGCGGCTGCTCACTAGAACGCGAGATGGTGGTAGAATTTTAGAACGAGAGTATGCGTGATATTTTTTTTCTAAAAGATTCGCAAATTGAAATGTTCTGGAAATTTCAAAATCAGGCGAAATCTCTTTCCGATCATTTGATTCAAGATGCTGAATATCGTCAACCTGAGCAAGAACCAGCAACCCTAAAATGAGCTGAACATGTATAACCCATAATTTTGGCGTGATTGGTTGATGCTGACAGAACATAAAGATTAGCCCCACTTCACAGACTAATACGAACTTATAGCAGCTGCGCCCAAATAGGAAATATGAAGCAGCCAACCACGATCTTCAACGTCTTGATTCTCGCGGCACGTCTGAAGCTCTTTTGGAACAGTGATTTGTGCTCTGAGATTCCTGCTGGGTGGTCTTTATGAAGGCCGATATACAGGCTATTCATAAAAGGCAGTGCAGGAGTCAACACACCATTAACCGCGAGCAATGACGAAACAGAAGAGGTAGACTATTGCTTTGCAAGAGAAGCCGTTGAAAAACTTAGAGAGGCCTTGTAGATGACTACATATAAACTCGAGAACTCTATATGCATCTTATTTTAGGCGCGGGCTTCGACATGAGCAATCTTGACTACTGACGGGTTGCTGGTGCTACTAGTAAGTAAGTATGTACCAATGCTGCTGTTAGTAGTAGCAATTTTGCTCTGTTCTAGTCGGCGCTTAATATTGGGCTAGACTAGTGTGACACCTCTTGGCTAATTTCTTTTCTCGCTTCTACTAACTTGTGTTCATTCCGAGAGAAGCTATGCGCCTAGAATCTCAATGACTAGCTATTCCCGTTGGCTCGATATTCTGTGACGATTGGAGAGATTCTATTCCACCTTTCCTCTGATATAGAGTCTAGATCCCCATGAAAATTTGTGCTTCGAGGCTTGCCTTGTATTTTCCTTTGCGTATTCATTTCCTTTCTGACTAAATTTTTTGTTTTTTGTTTTTTTATTGCTCATGTTAAATACCCTTATGATATTATTACGACTATTCACATACTACTTACACGAAGCTATTTTATTCTAACCTACGAGCTTTTATATAATCACCCTAATTTTATTATTACTCCTTCTATCACATCTGTCTACACTACGAACATACGGGGTTTCGGCAATTTTATTTCTCCAAATCCTAAAGCTGGACCTAATCGAGTTTCCATACACACAAAGTAAAGACAAATAGTACTTTGACGACTTTCCACTTACATTACATATATTGTTGTCTCATAATACAAGCCATCTAGCGTGATGCAAGAGACTATAAAAAGGTAGCATTTTGGTTACAAACTCTAGGTACGAGTTGCAAGCTCCTTTTGTTGATGAGATGTGACAGTGTGATCTACGTTCATATATAACAGTAAAGGTTTTATCACCTTCGCAGTTGCCGCCTACTGCTTATTGGTGGCTAGTCAGCCATCGACTATGGCCTAGACCTAGAGAATATACAACTCTCTCGTCCCATGCTGTCCATCCATCTTCTCTTTGCGATCTGCGATCTCCATGACATGACTTGCCTCTCGAAAGACTAACATCTTCTGGTAGAATATTATCGTCTGGGCCGATATGAGGGCCTCACAACCACTCTTGTGGGCTTTAGTCCATGTGTCAACGGTATCTGCCATTCCAGTAGCATCTGTCGCTGCCTCTACGACATCTACCTCAAAATCAAGCACATCTTTGACAGCTACAACCTCGTCAGCATCGTCTACATCAACCACTCAATACCTGTTCGTGTCAGAAGAAATACACGATAAAGTCCCCGATTGCGCAGAAGTGTGCTATCTTGGGAATATCTCGAGCGAGTTCGACATAGTGTCAAAATGCGGATATTCACCGCCCCTAGAATGCCTATGTTCCTTGACAAGCAAGTCAGGCCTCTCAATCAATGAAGTTGCTGTTGAGTGTATCACCAATAACTGCTCATCAGATGAGGCATCTGGTAAGTACTCCATTATCAATGTGTGACCACTATGAACATCGACTAACCGTCTTGGCTAGACGATGATAAAACAATAGCAAACGATATGTGTAACTCATATAGTTCCTTCGGTACATCGACGACGACGACGACCACAGTTACAAAGACATCATCTACATCTTCATCTACATCTTCATCTACTTCAACCTCAGCGACTACCAATATCACACAGGAATACTCACCGACAGATCTTCCTGTCACAGAGACATCGACTTCAGCAGGGATGGACAACTCGAGTCAGAAAAGTAGCCCAGCCGATGATAGTTCTAGTACTGATACCGCATCAGACGACGACGACTCGAAGAAACCGGTATTCACCACAGCTCAAGGAGTTGGAATCGGCATTGGACTTACGGGAGCCATCATGATCGGTATTCTAGCTATTTTCTGCGGCAAGAAACGACGCAATGAGCGTCTCAATGCTGCTAACTCCGAAGAGTATGGTCTGACCAAAAACGGAGGTCAAGGTAGAAACGGTTATCTAGGCTTAGGCATGGCAGAAATATCCCGTCCGCTCCATGGTGACCTCCCCCCAGGAATGTCGCCCACTAGATTAGATCACTTTGGTCCTTCCGAAGAAGGCCATGCGCACGAACTTGCCATGATGGAAATGACACCATCTCGAGCCTTTGTCAAGAATAGCCCCAGATCGGCCAATAGATTGTCAGCGGCGGCTCAAAAGACACGCGCTACCTTCAGCTTATCTTCGGAGTTCCGAAGCAGCTTGATGTCCTCTCGACCCTTGGCAGCAATCGTTGGATCAGGTCATCAACGGCTCGCATCTGAAGATTCCAAATTTGGTGCAATGCCTGCGTCAGTGACTGAGCGGAAAAACCTTCCTCCTAGATTACCCTTGGCTGTTACTATCACAGCTCCAACGCCAGCTTTTGGCAAGACTGAGTCTGCCAATACTTCAACGTTTGATGTGTTGCCGCCACAGGCAAGAGGGTACAGTAAATTCACGCCATCAGTCATTGATGAGCCTTCAAACTCAAACTCTATCGTTGGTGCCTTTTCTAGGATCCCAGCAACTATCGCAAAGCAAACAACTACATCATATGTAGCTATACCACAAGCCGCCCTCTCACCACCAAGTTCTATAACACAAACCCCCGATACGTATGTTAGATCAGCCCCGAACCCGATGGTCGGAGACAGGTCTCCCGATAGAACAGATTCCCGTAAAAAAACGGGACTTACCGTCGTTGTGCCGCCACCAAAACTACCTGGTAACGATAGGATGGTCCGAGTCGAGCCTTCTATACCACAACAACCCACATTAAGCGGTCCAATCGTATCCGATCTAACTCTTTCCATACCGCCATTTATTCCTACAACAAACAATGGCAATAAACGCGGTCAACAACGTAGTCGTTATGAGGAACGAGATAGCATGATGACAGAGTTTGAAGAAGATTCCATGGTGTCTGATCGCGAGCGCCGGATGATGAACTCGGGCATCAGCTTTTCAACGGTTGATCGTAGTAGTGGTAGAACAATGCCCACCAACAAGCAAGCAAGCGTAGCAGTCTCGTCTTCTGATTTCACTAAAGCTGCTGTGCAACCGGTCTATCCGACACCAATAATGGCACTACAAGTGCAGAACCAACAGCAGCCAAAATATATGCCTGGCCAAGCACTGACTGTGGAATCATCGATCCGCGCTTATAACCCCGGCGCACGTATTCGTGCTCCGCCACCCAAGACCTTCCAGCCATACTCGCCCGATAGCGATCCACGTTCCCAAATTTCCATGGGAAGCTTTGCCGAGTCGATACCCGAACAAGAATATCAACAGCCTCCGTTTGGAGTTGTGACCGACTCTAGCCAGGTCAACGACATATTCAATTCGACAGGGTTCCCGTTTCAAGATACCACAGCGCGCAATTTGACATCACGAAAAGCGGCATCTCCTCCAGATAACAGCATGCTGGCCTTTGAGCAGCTACAACAGCAACAACAGCGGGCGCAGAACTTGGATCAGAACTACGGGCTGTCGTATGGAGCTGTTCCTAAGCCACTTCGCATCCCATCTCTATCTCTACAACAGAGTCAACAGATCCAGCGGGAAAGGGACTTCACAACAGGGTCAGGACAAGTTGGAAATGGTCTTCTTATTAATCAATAAGCCTATCGCCGACTAAATAGGCTAGCACTTCATCTTGTATCTAGCACTCAGTACTATACTTTTCATGATATCGAGTTTCGGGAATTTTTCGGCAGTGGGGATTCTTTCGTTATGTTTTCTACATATTTTTTGATTTAGTAGTAAGCAGGTTTTTTACTGTCTCTTGGCTTGACTTTCTAGCATGATGCTTTTTTTCTTATCTGGTATTATTCAGTTTTTAACGTTAATATAATAGATGTCATATACCCTAACCCTATCAATCCATGCCACCAATCTTATGTACAAAAAGAAATAACACTTCGATATGTACCTAGAAATAATGCACTATGTACCTCAATTTGGACACCGCCTTTTGATCTAGGACAACGAGCTCTGTCTGTCACTTTTATCTATTCAAAAATTAAAAACCAAACTACCTGTAGACTAGCAACACGAAGGAGTTAACAATATACAATCAAAGAGCTATTGACAACTTAATCACAAAAAAAACCTAAAGCCTTGGATATTTAGTAAGTTACTAAGCCTTATTAAACTACATAGGCCCTCTGGCTTATCACTGGTCCGTTACATGACTCTCTTGAAGAGATTCAATTGAATGTGAAGAACTGGGCGAGAGATAGTGGATTCTATGTGCTAGGAAAGCCCACCCTCGTGCTTCTTGTGTCTTCTAGAGGAAAGATTTGATCTCCCACCAGAATGGCCCGGCATTATTTCACAATCCCACAATCAAGGTTGACTGTCAGTGGATAGCCATTATTGCCAGAAACAACAGAAAATGGGCTTTTTTCTGTACTTCTAGTTATTCGAATTATGGAGCTTATACAGATACCAAAAGATGGGCCAGGATGCAGTTTTTAGTCTTCACCATTGCTAGAAACCATTGATTGTGAAGTGTCAAATAACTGCCTTGACCTTCTTGTAGACCAACAGTGTCACACTGCTCTATCACAGCCACCTGAATCTTCACAATTGCCTAGTGTTCACCCAAGCCACACACAGCCTTGTTCTGGTCGTCTTCGTTTACAGCTTGGCCTGCCCTGTGCCCATGAAATCCAAAGGAAGGGAGTAGTCACGAAAGCTGATGTCGACCCCTATTGTTGGCTGGAATAAGACAACGAACGCCTTCGACGACCCTTTTCTTTGAATTATTGAGCTAAAAGGTGTTACTTCATGGTTTTGGTTTAGTTAGAAGACTTGTACTTTTACTTCCCGTAGTGAATATCCTAATAGGACTCGATAAATGCTGGAAGATTATAGTTCAAAGAGCCCGATATAGCTTCATAAAGCAGCATAAAAGCGGCATTGTCTAAATTGGCTCAGCTACTGAGCAGATATCAACATCTATGCTCGAAAGTGGTCCAAATTGAGCGACAAATTGGCTCGTTATTTCAGACAGTTGCATTCTAGATTATAGTCAGGGAACAATAACTGTTGTCATTTGATAGTAGAATTTTAAATGCGGCCGGCATTGAGACACATGGCTTTGGTTTTGTTTATTTATTTCCTTTTTTTTTCTGAGTGATAACTGTTCATAGCGGTGAAACTCAAGGTACAATGGAGCTAGAAAAGTGGTCTCTATCACTTAGAAGTAGATATCTTCATTAAGTCATCAAATGTAAGTTAGTGGGATAGGTTTCACATGAGCATAGACCAACATTAGCTTTTGCCGAAAAAAGGGTATCAATGGAATTGTAATCATTGTTTGTTAAGCCCAATGATTAAAATACATAGCTGGGCATCAATGAAAGTCCTCTACTGCAGGGTAGAATATATATAATGCTAGATCAAGATGTATCCATTTTAGGGCTTTGCCTCCCGAGGGGATATAACCAAACCGAGCGGTCGAAAATGGGTGGACTAAAATCCTACGTACAAAAAACATGTCTTTTCATGATATGCCTAGAAAGGAAGACAGTTGATTATACAAACTACACGACATAAACCATCCGAATCACTATAATGATGTATATAATACTATACTGCTTGGTTCTTTCTTGACTGCTATTTCAAGGATAGTAAGTCTTGAGAACTAGCTTGAATACTACAATTCGTACAAAAGGGCCATGACAAAGATTCATCGCATCAAGAATAGGGAGCTACGATGAATACATTGACCAAAACAATGAACCAGTAGTTTGTATTAGGTGCGTGAAAACGGTAGAATGAACTTGATTGGGTAATGACTTTTGATATAGTCTATTGTGTCTGAGAGGGATGATGCAGATCCGCACAGTAAGAGAAGAGGAGAAATCAGATCTACTATGTATATAAACTTAGTGGACAGAAATGTATAGTATGGAGAGACAAAGTAGCGTGAATGTAGTGCTGGTGGTGCTCTATGTTTAATGTACAATACCTACCTGAAGTAGAAATGTTTATTTGAAACAGAAAACTAGAGTAGAGATATTAAAATTCAGATCTTCATGAAAGATGTAAAGATATGTATATGTATAGAGGCGTCGCAAGTCATGGAACAACGGATATGCCTTCAAGGGAAGTATTCTACATGGCAAAAAGACAACAAGGCGTGTGTATATGAAATATTTTTAGACTTGTACACAGTTTACTTACAGGAACCATCCATCTTACAATTTAGAGCGGCAAAATAGACATATGTGGGAGTTCTAGTCAACGCTAGGGGAAACAATAATGGGTGCTGTTTCTAGTGAAACAGCTTCAAAAGTTAGCAGGTAATCATTAGCGTAGGAATGATTTCTAAGATGCGGGAGGTTATATAAACATGAAGGGATAGTGACTAATTTTAAGTTCCAAGTCTCGAAACAAGAAATAATGAAGTAGAGGGAAGGAGGCGGTAGCTATTTGATGATAAGATATGGTGCTGACAAACTAATCCCTATAAAGTGAAGGAAGAAAAACTTAGCATGGTGTTATCTGAACTAAATCTTTGAGATATATAGGAGGTAGCATGAACTGTGTATTTTCTAGTCAAAACCTTTTGTGTTTTTATTGATCCTCCTGATGGCTTAACATTAGCAATATAGCGTATTATTTTGTTGGTGGAAATTATAGTTTGAGGTAGTGGCATATTCTGGAAAGGAGACTGTGAAAAGGAACAAGCACAGAATTGAAGACATTGAGTTTAAAAAACCAGTCATGTACTATTGCCGCACGAGATATACCGTTGCAAACATTGGGATTTAAAGGGTCAAGGAGAAGACGAAGGGGCAAGTCTGTTTTACCTTCCCACCTTTGTTTTTGTTTCCTTAGGAGGCAAAGTCAATAACATTCCGGATACATCTAGCAAGTGTATTGTTCCCAAGGCTTCGTTGTTCGCATAGAGCCGAGCAAAAGTAAACAAAAGAAAATAAGCAACATAATGGGAATTTATGACTACAAACAACGCGCTTGGTATGGTGACTGTCTTGAAATGAAAGAAATTTTCTGATGGTTCCATATGAGTAGTGTGAAGGGATATACCATACATACTAAAAAAGAATACAGAGTGGCATATGGTGTAAGAAGGTCTCGTAACCAGAAAAGGTAAGAAACAAATGAGAGATAGTGGATTGAGTAGAATCACACTCCTCTCTCAACTAAACAGTTCTTTATTTTGAAGATGTTCCAGTCTAAAGCGAAAAAGGTAGATCTATCCATCCACCACAGCCCAAGTTCCGGATTTCGGCTAGACTTGAGTCAACAAAGGCAATGAACATAGTAGAATTCAAAACAAGTTGGTCTTACAGTTCCATCGTGGAAACTTTGAGAAACAGAGTTCGAATCTCGAGTTACTTATGATACATGAGAACTGTATCGCATGAAGCTAGACTTATTGGGTAATGAGTCTTCCATGTGTAGGTGCCCGGGAAATTCATCCATGGAAAAAGGCCTTAGTAGTTCCGTTTCACCTAGAGTTATACAACTTGTGTGGGATTAGGTTGGTATAAACCTGGCTATCACTTACTGCAGCCATTTATTGTGCATGCCCCATGCTGGATTCTCATCAAGATATATCGTTTGTTATCAATAGCCACCGAATCTTTCTAATGATGATGATGATGATGATTTTATTTATAGTCTAGAGATTTAACTAAGAGCTCCTTTT
>RHLR01000539.1:0-18189 GCA_009806335.1 Davidsoniella australis | reverse complement strand
AAAAGTGGCAACATGGGTTTAGGGTTGGGCTAATTAATTATTGTACAAATAGTCAAACTTGCTTGTGCCCATAGTATATTTTTTATATTCGAATAGTAACTGTGAATTGTGCATGTATATCTCACTAGAATATGATAACTAATCATATTCTGTTAAACAAGGTCATCACTGGAAAATAAGAACATCTTCGTTTCTAGTACTACTTATCATTAAGCTCTTACCTACCGCTGATTCACAGGCTTTATGTTGTGACACCCCAACCACTCACCTAACACAGTCTATTCATGATCCAAAGCTAAACGCTGCCCACCGATAAGACTAGAAAGCCATAACTAACCAACTATCATACCCGCACGGCCATTATGAGAGTAGACTCCGTCCTTGACTTCCCTCAAATATGGCAAAAGCCATCATTCGAAGACCTTCTCGCCTGTCTTCAAGCCTTGGAAGTTAAACCCGTAATATGGACTCCTGGAACTCGCACTCGAAAGCCTAAGAAGCTGGACGACTTCCAACGTCACCATACCCAACATGCGAAGGAGGTTGCTATATATCTTTCTAGCATTGTGGGATCCCCCCTTAAGTGGATTGAGAACTTCGAACTAAAAGAGCAGATATGGGATGAAGCAAGTAAACGTATTGCCGAGAGATCAGGCCGTTTAGGTGAGTCGACAACAAAGGCATTTGTTATATCAATTATTGTCTAAGTTATAGAATAGTAGTCATGCTAACTTTTGTGCTTTAGCGATGGGTGAAATGACTCGTTGCTGGCCATTCACAAACCAAGCCACAACACCCTTTGAACTTTCCATCCGAGAACCAACTCTTACTGGAGACTCTCTTGGTCTTAAAACATGGGGCTCATCTTATCTTCTCGCCCTCGATCTTCCTCGGCTCGCATCGGGTGTTCTCGAAGATCTCTTTAGCGTACCTTCTTCGCCTCCATCAGTATTGGAACTCGGCGCGGGGACTGGATTGCTGGGTATTGCAGCGGCTGCGATATGGAAGGTTCATGTCAGACTAAGTGATTTGCCTGATATCACGCCTAATCTAGCTCATAATGCAGATGCTAATCGTGAAGTTGTCGAGTCTATGGGTGGCGAGCTGTCTACGGGTATTTTGACATGGGGGTCTGATGAAGAATGTGATCGTGGCCTTTTCGAACAAAAGAATCAGTTCAAGGTAAGTTCACCGCCACTTTGCACCTTTCAGATAAATACGGCAACTTTAAACTGACCTTGAATCACCATCGAAGATTATCTTGGCGGCTGATACGCTATATGATGAGTGTCATTCTGAACTTCTTTACTCTGCCATGACGAGTCACTTGAGTAAAGGCCGTGATGCTAAAATCGTAGTCATGGTTCCACAAAGAGATAATGCAACTATTGGATTCACAAAACAGCTGCGGGCCTTGTTAGAATCTGGAGATCGGCCGTTAAAATGTCTTGACGAAGGTCAGCTAGATCAAGAAGATGACTGGGGCGAAGAAGAAGGCAGTGATGATGGGCATGAGGCTACGAAATGCTGGTGGGGTGTCTATGGTGATATATGATATGACAACCCAAGAACTCCAATCAATAAAATCTTTTATCTTTCCATCAACCATAATCATAGTTTGAGTATATTCATCCAACTCGTATGAGTTGGCTTGATAACCCCAGTTATCTCAATGTCATATGTCGACTATTTAATCTTTACGTGTTTTGTCACTCAGTCATTGAGTGAGGCAAGTTCAAGTTAACAAGTCACACTATATGAAGCAATAGATGATTACTACTACTATGAGAGAGTTATACTACAAGTTCATTGTCACTTGTTTATATTATAATACAAAACCTCTATCACTATCTCCACCTCAGTCTCTCAAACTTGATCAACTGAGAATTTCTGATTATACCTTCAATTATCCGAACGTCACTGCCTAATCGAGCTATCATCACTATCTTTCCACCTATATAGGCAAGACCGGTTAACTTCATAGTGATATCTTGTTGCCTAGATACAAATTGTTTCCGATGACTCTGCCCCTCTTCTTCATTTTTCTTTCTAACTCTCAAACTATCACAGTCATTTGAGGGCTGCCTTGCACATAGCAACTTTTTTTTCTTTTTTCCATCTATCTCAAGGCAGATATCATCAAGATCTTGCACTAATGGGTAGATACAAGGAAATTGAAATCTCGAGTGTCGTCGGATGGGTCGCTAGTGGCCTCGATCGTGGAGAAGTCCATAAGAGTTTCAAGAAGAGATTCGGTCGAGATCTAACACCTCAAGGCCTCAAGTATATTAGTGGACGATATGGCTCTGACCCCAAGTACTTGTAAGAGAATGAGAATCCCCATCCCTTTACTCAACCCTACACAATCAACGTTTCGATGATAGTTCACCAACACTCGACTTCCTACTAACCATCAGTAGTGCGTTAGTCAAGATGCAGAGGCTGATGAACAATGGTAAATTATCACGTCCGAAAAAGTTTGTTCCCCCTCCGGCCAAAGTTGTCGGCGAGAATGCTTGGCTGATACAAGTGCTATGCCATTACAGAGCAGAGCCACAGCTATCTGGATACGACGAGTTCACAAAGATAACGGGTGGGCTTGGGAATCTTGACACTCGCCAACCACCGCAGCATTATCAGCTTCTCTCCCCCATGAGTCCTTGGGCTAGCCCGGTTGCAAGTGGACCTCAATCTCCGATGAGCATTGGGTTTTCGTACCCTTTGCTCCCGATGACTCCGCCTCCTGGCCAGACCCAAGTCCCGCTGGCCCAACCATCTACACCAGTTCTTGGAGTTCCAGTTTCCTCTACCTGGACCTTTCCCGAGCGTGTCATGACGCCTATCCTAAGTCACTTTCCGACTTCATCGCAGCCTGCAACCAAAGCATTGGCCAAAGCCATACGTGATTGCAACAACAGAAGCCCTCTACATTTCGATGCGGGCTGGATAGTGCCCGAAACATACATGCCGAACTTCCCAATCGCCTTCACGGAGACACACACAGAAGTCAACATACCGGCTCAGAACCAGATGGTTCCACAGGCACTAGTCCATTTCCCGTCCAGTACACCATCACCCCAGGACTTGAAAGAGGACCTTATTGCGGAACTTGAGAGACTGGATCGCTTGAGTGGATTTGAGTACACCATTACCCCCTTTGACGTTCCATCGGTAGAACTTGACTTGACTCCATCCAGAGTCGAAGCGCTAGGCACTTATGACCAGTCCGGATCTGACGATGTCGTCATGTATTCTGAAGAGTATTCTGAAAAGTAACTGTATCAAAAGCTTGGCTTTAATCACTATCCTACAACAGATACGAAGAGTATTGTCTTTGCAGATTTTAACTGCCTGCGAGGTCATCTCATGGATGTATATTCAAGTCCTCTCTGTAATCACCAATAGCTCAGGCCCATACATAGATTCAAAAAAGATACAATTAAATACACTGTTCAGATATATGGGAATGAAAAGAAATATTACATCGATGGAAACATGTGATAACATGTTATTTACTAACTAAATAAAACCCCATGATGTACTGAAAATAAAAGCGAGGATATGACAATATATAGAAACCTCGATATTAAAGATAACGCCATCCAACGGTTGTTCCTTGCCCGGAAAACAAAAATAAAAGGTGAGAAGGAAAGATAGAATAGGCCATGAGAATGTGAGGGTTGATAGGAATGTATGTATGATTTTATTACACCACAAAGATGAATAAACAAAGATATATAGCATATTCCAAAGGGATATAATACTGAATGTGCAAATTTAGTATGCTCGAGGAGGCATAAGAATATGTTGGGTGAGGGTTTGTTGGTGTTACTTTTTTTTTATAGCTTCTTTAGCATACATATGCTTAGATTCAGTGACTTAGGAACACTAAACGACGATGCTAAAATTCTTTCGAAGCTCTGCTTCCTCAGGCATGAACTCGAAAACCTCAAAATATAGATCACGGAGGAACGAATATTGTTCGCCGCGATGAACCATCATATCGACAGACCTAGCCAACTCTGGTGCGGTGACACGTTTGTTTCGTTGTGGCAAGACTCCCAATCTCGGTAACGCGAGGTCTCCGTAGACGAATCTCTTGTAGTTTTGTAGTAATGCTTTCCTCTTCGGTAATAGCCCGAATACATCGTTGTTGAGGCTCTTGACGAAGTTTTGAAGGCTCACCATTCCCGATTTGCCGTCAGATGAACTGTCTCGTTGGAAGCCTACGAGCATGGCAAGCTTCAATACTAGCACTTTGATACGAGCAACGTTCTGGTCTTCGTTTTGTGTGGCTGTAGTGGCTGTGCTCGAAGTCTTCGTCGTACTTTGCGAGAAGCTCGAGAGATTAGATGCCGTACTTGACCATCGGCCTGTACGACCAGCTTCCTTTGTCGAGCTGCCGAGAACGAGGATATTCGGTGGTCCTTGGGATGGAGATTCGCTTTCGGGGGAGATGGGAGTCTCGTCAAATTCTGTGACTGGAGTCTGAGGCACATGTACCATCGCACGACGCTCACTACGAACTGATTCGTGTTTCGAGGCCATGGATCGGCTGGATGTTCTGCTCTCAGATCGATCGATGCCGCGGTCAATGTACTCGGCTTGGGGAGAGAATAAGTTGGCCTGCGATGGCCGAGGAGTATTGCGTTCTGGGCGGACCTGTGTCCAGCCCTCTCGGAAGATGGAGCAAAGATCCCAGCAAGACTGGACAGCGGAATTCAGCATCTCGGCCATATCGATATCGACAACCTTGCCGTTCTTGGCTTGACGGAGAATAAAGAGGTTTTCTGCCAGTGACCAGCATGCCCGGAGCAAAGAATCGGCGTCTTGTGTGCTTTCTACGCGCTGCCTCATGAATCGATGGCATAAAGTGATGTAGAAATCCAGAGTTCGCTCGTGGAAAGCTTCCGGGAGTGTGCTGCCAGTGTTGGCAATGAAGAGACTATCCGGGCATTAGTAAAGACTGTAGATGGCTTTGTTTGCCGGACGTACTTGTTACATACTGGTTGTTGAGTTCGAAACTAACTCTCAATATTGAGTCGGCGACCTCATCATCATGTGCGCGGATATCAAAGAGAGCTTGACAGAAGTCTCGACACAGATCCAAGGTCAAGCGAGAGGTTATAGACTCGGTCTTTTCGTCATGCTTGTCGTAAAGAACTTGGCATAGTCTCCAACAGCTCTTCCATGCCTTCTCGTGGGCATTAGGAGTACCAGAACGGCTAAAAGCCCTTGTGCGATTGCTGCCTAGGTTGGCCAGCGTATTGCAGAACTTCCAGCACTCATGGAGAGCTGTTGTGAAGCTAGCAATTTGCTCGCTAGAGTCCGTCTGATCTAGTTCGCGGTTATGTTCGTTATTGTCGTCGTCAACCTCTTCGATTTCTACAGTCAGATTAGTCTTAGTATGGGGATTTAGAGGCACCTTGTTTCTTTTTTAGTATAACTTACTCTCTAGACTGCTAGTGCTTCCTGGACGGCCACGTGACATGTCTGAGAAGTCTCGTAGCTCGTGTGCTCGTGGAGTATTGTCGTCGATATAGCGGATAGGCTTCACATTGGTTGCCAGAGGTGGTGGTGTTGGGTTTCCAAACGTCATCTAGGCTGAGCGTTAGCAACTGAGTATTCCTCTCTAGTTTAGATGTTGGGGTTGATATTGATATACCTGAGTCAAGGCGAGTGGCTGATCTTCGTATGCCACAGACACGTCTCCGTCGTGCTCTGAATCCACGTTTTCTGGTCTAGTTTCGGATTGAGGCGTCTCATCTTGGCCGCTCTATAGGACAGACTGTCAGCTATTGTTTCCTTGGTTCAATATGCCCACTCTGTATAATCTTACCCAGGCCAAGAAACCTTCTGGAGCATGGATCACGGAAACTGATTCCTCGTTTGCAGAGCGACGTACGGTATCGGGTATGTTTGTTTCCAAAAGCGTGAGCTAAGTTCGAAAGTCAGTAATCTCACAAGTAGATAGATATAGAAGAATACTTCTGTATCATACCATTGGTGGCCCCATTGGATGTTGTTGAGATTGAAGATGAATGTCTTCATCATCGTCGTCTTCGATCTCCGTCGAGGCTGTTCCGGTAGATGTTACTGGAGATGGGCCAACAATGTCACTTGGGCTCATTAGGTTGTAAGGAGCAGCCACTCGTTGAACCAAGTGCGATTGTCGACTCTGAGGTTCCGGTGAGCTAGTAGAAGACCTATACAAGGCTCAAGTTAGATGTTTTATCAAAGACAGGGTTGGTTCGTTTCGTATACATGATTAAATCCATCGAATCATAGAGTTGGAATGCTTACATCTCGGAAAGTGCGTATACTAATAGTAGGCCACTAGAAGATGATCGGATAGGGGCTTCTAGGGCCATCGTGCTAGATAGTATATATAGTATAGGAAGTAGATATATGTCGAGGAATAGTATAGACTGTAGTCCAAGTCTAATCGGCTAGCGATGTGTGTAGGTGAGAAGGACAAGATCTCTCCAAGGTGATTTCAAGATTGCGAATGCGCTATATCGCAATTGTCCAGTTGGTGATGTTTATTTGTTTTGCTTGTTGCTTCTCGTGCCACGGCTTAGCAGCGGTTGCGATATTGGGCTATCTCGAAAGCTATAAGCATGTAAGTTGCCGGCTAAGCGTTCAGTAGCAAGCAAACAGAATGGCGTGTAGCGACGGTCGCGAACAGACTTTCTTTAGTAGAAGGTAGAAGAAACAGGGAAGTAAGACAAAGGTTAGGGTAGTTTCTAGCAAGTTAAAGCTACAGCTATCGGCGTCTATGTTGGCAGAGGATCGAAAGTGAAAAAAAAAGAAGCAAAGGATGTCGAAAGAAAGCCCGACGAGGCGGCCGCTATTGTGGTCACGGTTTCCAAAGGCGATGACTGAGAGTTTAAAGAACAAGAATATCTGCCGGGCTGTAAAATCTTGTTAGTGACGCTCTCTAATCCTAAGCTTGAGTGCGAAGGCAACTAAGAACAGCTAGAGAAAAAAAGGCTATAAGAAGACTTTTGTGTCGAGGTCAAGCTACTAGATGGAATCAGAATAGCAAAAAGCATATTTGGTATTCAGATTGCATGAGCTAGACGGCTTTGTTTTTATGGCATGCAATAAAATAATAGAGGAAAAGAAGAAGAAAAAAGAAGAAGAAAAAAAACCACAAAGGATCGCATTGCAAGTTGTGGGTGGGAAAGGCGCGTAAGTTTGAACGTACATGTATGTACAAATAAAACACCCAGTGCTTAATAGAGAACAACAGAGGAAGCCAGTCCAAGAACGGTCAGAGTCGAAGCGAAGATGCGGTTGCAGTGCCCGTCATGCAGGCAGGCAGGCCGGGGTGATAGGAGGAGGGGGGGTCTGTCTGTTGGTTAGCAAGTCAAAGTAGTCGAACCGTCCATCCGTAGTCCAGCGTTCGAGGCGATGGAGTGCAGACAACCGAGGGCAGGATGCAAAGTGGCGGAACAACAACAGCAAGAGTATCTGTATATTCTGGTGAAGAAAGAAGAATAAGAAGATGCGAGATCAATATCGCCGGCGGATTATGATTAAATTGAAATACATATCTAGGAAATTCAAGTATTAGATAAGACCACAGTACTTTGTAGAATGAAAAAAAAAAAAAGTCAGGAAAAGGCCTTCTCGTAGAAAACAACGTGCATTGATATCAAGGCAAGGCCTTCCTTCTCTAAAGCTCTGGCCGTACTTTTCACTCTTCCACCGTGAGGGTGGGCTAGTTCTAGTTCTTATCCCTAGTTCTTAGCTCTTGATTTGGAGGCGGCTTGGTTGATCAACCAGTTCCGGCCCAGTTAGCTAAGCCAAGCTCTTCAGTCAGCTTAGCTAGCCATCCAACCAGCCAGTCACAACTCGGCCTTAAGGGCATAAGAGGGCAGAAAAGAGGGTGTGAAAGTGAAGTGTTCCGGCCGTGAGAAGAGGAGGGGTGTGTATCATTAGCATCAGCAAGGGCAGCATAAGCAATGGTGGGATAACTCACATTTTGATATTTGGCGATATAACAGAAAAGCTCAAAGAGAACAAACAATTATCCATGTGAAGAAGTTCGATATTGTGAGTTTTTTTTCTTTTTAACTAGGCTTAGAGATATGTGGTCGGTAGTTATCCTAAATACGTAGTTGCATCTTTCAATCAACCTCTATGAGATGACTTTGTACCTCTTTCCAGTCTTACACTCTATAACCTCAAGGAGGCAACTGATAACCAACTGCTGATTAAATATTATCACCAGTCTTCTTCTTCGTCTTTTTCTTCGATATCTCCATTTTCCATGTTCAATCGGCCCTTGCGCAAAAACGCCCCTGTCCTTCTTTTATACCTAACTAACAAAGATACCGTCTTAGTGCACTGTGACGACATAGCTCGGCCTACCTTTTTGTACAGCAACACGATGAACCGCCTATATTCTTAGTACTACACGGCCTGATATATACTAAACTTGACTAAATAAACTCTACCTTACCTTGGTTCTCCACAGTTCGCTTCGTTATCCTTACAGCTGATCTGATCTCTACCTTCTTTACTTCTCTTCTTTGCTTCTCCTCTCGGCTTCATTGCAAGTGCTCGTCTGCATTCCAAAAGCCAGGGCTGGGCGCTTAAGTAGCCTGACGAGCCAATCAGAAATAAGCCTCTAGTTTAAATCCCTGTTCAGGCGGGGTTTTATTGTAGCGTTGTTTGTATTTTGTATTTTAGCACCTAATTTGTTCTTTGTTCTCACAATCTAGGACTGAGACAAGACCAAGTCAAGTATCCCAAATACCAAAGTACATACTTTGCTGAACCCTACAGAAACCCCCTCTTATTCTATGTATCTACGTATTTTCTACAAAAGTAACCCAAGCTTCGGCTCAAAGGCCTTGAAGCTCCTAATTGCGATACATCAACTCTAATGTATATCACCTTTACAAAAGCCCAGCCTTTGATGGCACTTGGCATTCTCAAAGATGCACACGCATATATATGCCTTTGCTTATGTGCTCTACAAATGATGTTGTTTTCTTCTTCCTCGCCCGGGGCCATTTCTCTGTTCTCTAAGCCGCCGCATCTGCCCGCCCATGCTACAGCTATAATGAAAGGAAGAATATGGAAGAGCAGACCAAGCTAAATAATCAATCACCCGCGGAGAAAACAAACATACAGACCCGACGATCTGGTCTTGGTCTCCATTGGGTCCCAGCAGCACTATGGGGATCCACCATCATAGACACTGCCAAACAAAGCTAGACCATATCTCTCTCTACAGGAGATGCTGTCGAGTCGGAGGACATAGGAAAGGCAGCGAACGATTCAGACGTTGATTAGCTGTATCTTGGGCTCCTGCTGTCACTAACATGTAGAGAACCGGAGCTTAATGCAAATTCACTTGTTGGTCTAGCTCTGATATGTCGCTATGCAAGTTCGTCGTGAGAGTACAACTACAGGTTCGTTCCGTAAGCAAGTTTGTCTGAAAATAGATTGGGCTTGTCTGATTGTAACTAATTGTAGTGCTGGTAGTGTGTGTGTGTTACTTGCTTCTATTCCCTGTAAAGTCTCTAGTATAGAGCATGTAATAACTATGAACCAGGATCTTCCCCTGAAATTCTATGCTAGAAGAGAAGACTACAGCTACAAACCGCCTTCAGCCAATCATAAGTTCTAACCAAGCGCCCAAAAATCGTCCAGATCCGGACAACCATGATTTTTTTTTTTTGTGATTTTCCATGTGTGATTTTACATGTCATGTTAATAGTAGAGAGAGAGGAAGAGAGAGAATAGGCACAGGCTACTGAATCTCACTGCACCAACTGCTTGACTGGCTCGAACCCGAGCCTGAGCGCCATAGCCTACTTTTTTATGCCAACATGGTATGTTATACAGTATATGTATGTATGTCAGAACAATCCACAACTATGAACGGCAGGTTGGATATCAAGAAGGCAAAAAAGAACGGGGCCAATACGGGCATGATGAGGATTGTTGGATTCTTTTGGCATATAGTAGTGGTGTTTTTCTCACGTACATAGTACTATAAAGTAAGCCCTCTTGATACCTGTAAAATAATTGTCTGGCATGTCTATACAACAATCATATGAGATAAGAGACAGATGGGTGACACTATTGGATACAAACAAGCAATAAAGCATGTACTTTATGAGCACACTAGATGATGCTCGGGTTAGATATCACACTGGATAGATCAATATACAAAGATTAATCCCTGCTCTATTATCCGTGTTATTCTTTAGGTATATTCTTTAGATCCCAAGGTCCTATATCTACTATGAATACCACTTCATCTCCACATCTCTCCACATAGCCCTCGCTCCAATATTTAGTCTTGCCTTGTAGTCATGTCGGTGCCGCTGACAACTGGCGCTGACGCTCGCTTCGCTTTTGCTGCATCACGGCGCTTAGGCAAGAAGAGTAGACGCGGAACGGAATCTCGCTACTAGCCTATTGGTGTCCCCGAAGGGCATCTTTTTCGATTCTGAAAGTGGATTTCGCTTGCATCTCACTAGGAACGCGAGCTTAATGCCTGGTAGGCCATGCAACAAACTAGTAGAGTCTTTGGACAACATAAAACTCTATCTACATATGTACATTGTATATATTTTTATGTTAGTAACACAACACTGGCTAGTAGACTGATCTATTGTGAATTGGCATTATATATTTCACTAGCTTACATACAACTATACTCCATGCTACATGATATGCCTACTTTTGTGCTAACAATACAGCTAGTTATCTAGTAGCTTGATCTCTGAGTCTGGATACGGTCTGATCTAAAGTTTATCTTTTTAGAATTTTAACACTAGACTCGAAACACGGAGACGCACATATATTCGACCGACACAAACACACTGATATCGTATACGGTATAAGTAAAGCCATGCTCAGCTTCCTTCGCCCAAGATATTAGAGTAGAAAAGACCTTACACTAGAGAAAATAGTACAATTGTAGTGTGGCTGAGGGCTGTGTGCTAGTAATATTGGCCTTACATAATAGCGTATACGTATACATATGTATTTTGTATATATAAACCAGCCGTTTTGATAAGCTAGTTATTGATGCTTGTCACTAATATGAATCACTAATATGAAGACAATAGATTCGATGAAACAACTGTTGATTCGACTCTCCGTAGTCTTTAAACGCGACAGCCGATATTTGCCCGGTTTGTTCGTGAGCTTATGCAAAGTACGCATTTTATATGTGATAACTAATGTGTCTGAAGAGTGGGAGATAGGGGTTCCAGCGTTAGAGACAAGACTGGCAAGATAAGAGGGATATGTTCCCCCCCTAGGGTTCGTCTTAACATATCGTAGAGTTACAACATATCCATAGGCAAGAGATTTTCTTTATGTATGATTAGACGACTGATTAGTTGCTGCCTACATGAGAGTGGTATATTCATGCCTAATTAAGTATATCTAAGCTTGGATATCGAGACATGCATGTCGGTAGATGTCTCTTTGCCAGACCAAAGATAGCCCAGCTGTACAGCTATACATACTAGTGAAGTAATAGTCTCCAAAAAGCCTGGATATGATATCACAATCACCATGGGCGCGACGAACACCATGCAAGGACCAAACACTGATGGTGTGTGACCGGGATATATGGCCTAGGTGGTAAGATTGTAAAAGCCCCGGTGCATATACATGTACATGTGTATATATTATGTATGTGTCTGTATTATGCCAAAAGCTGTTCGTTCCTGGATCGAATATTGACGTGCAGGACTTGTCTAAGCTGCGTTTAGTAGTCTTTGGGGATAAAGCTACCCTATCTTAGATGAATCTGCATAGTCGCCGATAGGTGCTTGTACCTGATGTCTGCAAGTCACATGGTTCGTACACACGCCTTTTCAGTAGGCAGTAGGATATGAGTAGCAGAGACACACTAACATAGAGACTACACTTGAGAACACCTATCAGTGTTGAAACTTGGGCCAGGGTTATTAGGCCCTCAAGAGACAAATGTATTGGTGACTGCTAGGAATAGATAATGTTATCGGTGACACAACGGTGTAAAAAATGACCTCTAGTACAAATGAACGACGAATAGTTAAATCGTATCAAATGAGATAAAAAAAAAAAAAGAACCTTGAAACGCCGCCCAGGAAGAACAAAACAGAAAAAAGCAGGAAAATAAATCAAAACGTCAAAATCAGCTGTATCGTGGGAGGCTATACCGTACACCAGAATCTTCGACCCAGCCTTTCCCTCTGGAGTAAAGATCCAATCGGTGAAAACAAGTCAAGTATCTTCGAAGATCTAAGCGAGATCAAGCTATGGCAACCGCCATGACACTCTAGTGACGAGCATAGATCTAAGAGATCGGTCTATACACCATTATCAACGTCGGGATCGTAGACTCGCAGCCGCTTATTTGTGTTGAGGCGTTTGTCGAAAATATATAGTGCCGATAGTAGCCAGGAAATCGGGAGTTTTCGTTTTTACAGATATTGAAGGGAAGAAGCTCTGTGCTTGTGCTTCGCAGCTCTAAGGAGCCAGCTCGCTCTTCTTGGCATCACGGCCATCGGGAGTGTACTTGAGGAGCTTCTCGATCAGGTCGACGTGGGTCATAACCATACGGCGGCAGCAGTAGCGCTTGAGGCCAAGCTGGTCCATAGCCTCACTATGTAATAGTCAGTCAAGTTGTTCGACTCGTGTGGTATACGTGGTTTGGG
This sequence comes from Davidsoniella australis, assembly GCA_009806335.1. Classification (NCBI taxonomy): domain Eukaryota; kingdom Fungi; phylum Ascomycota; class Sordariomycetes; order Microascales; family Ceratocystidaceae; genus Davidsoniella; species Davidsoniella australis. Next base: position 5,506 of record RHLR01000539.1, on the reverse strand, counting down.
GGATATCTTACCCATCGCTGACACCCTCATGAACCAGGGCAAGGTAGCGCTCCCAGAGATCGCCGGTGACCTGGAATGGAGAGTTAGTTATGCCAGTTCGTGATAGTTGCGGCTCGAGGGGGGTTGCCAAGCTCGATAGAGAGTTAGGTACTGACCTTGCCGCAAGAGAAACAACGGACGGGAATAATCATCGTGAAAGGTGCGTAATAGACAAGGAAATATCAAATAAAGAGAATATGCCTTGCTTGATGATGGACTCGTTCTATCAGAATTCCTCAAGTCGCAATTGCCCAAGAATTTCAGCAGCAAAAATGATGGATTGAAGCTTTGCAATTGTCGGGAAAAAAGTTGTCGCGAAGACAGTAATTATCGGTTTAGCCGGCATTTATCCTCTATCTTATCGCAGTAGTGGCAAAAAAAATTCAGTGAACTTTTTTTTTTTTAGTAGGCGATGGGAAACTTGGAAACAGTTAGCTGTGATATTGGGGTTTTTTTTCTTTTTTTTGCAATAGAACGTCTCATTGTACTCGACAGGATTTTTCCCTTTTGTTTTTCTCGTCTTACTAGATTACACTGTTTTATAGTCTCTTTTTTGGTCAGAACAGCCGCATTCAGACTTGTTGCCCTCTTGCGACAGCTCTCGAGATCTCCATCTTCAAGATCCAACATCTCAGCTCTGCCGACCAACATCGCGCCAGAAGCTCCGGAGCCACATCAGGAAGGACCTGTGTGCCAGTTTCCCCCAGGCTTATTATCCTTCTTCCTCGTCGATACCCATAACATCTCACGTTTCACACTATGGCCGGCTCTGCCAAGCCTTCTGCTGCGCTGAAGCGCAAGCATCTCGGCGAATCCAAGGCGCAAGCAAAACGCCAGCGCGCTGTTGCTGCCGAGCCGATTGTTGATCGCACAGTAGCGGCTTCTCAAGAGGTTGCTGTATCGTTAGTGGATAGCGAGAACTCTGCAGCCCAGCCAGAATGGATCGTGTCCAAGCCAGCCGGTGGAAGAATGGTTGACGTTGATCCCATTTTAACTGCTGATCAAAGGTAGGAAGCAAACACTGTTATTATATCTGATATCCTTCGAGTGCTGACTCTGTTTCTATCCACAGATTTCTCATAGTTCCATACACAACCTCCGTCCAAGTCTTCTCGACGTCCGATTCTCTTCTTGTCCGCCGGATCCCAACCCTAGCTTCTACAAGAAACGCCGGCATCGTTGCTCTACGACAGTCCTTGGTCGATCCGTCTATAGTATTGGTGGCATGCGCCAACGGCCATATCTACAAAATCAAATGGGAGGGCGAGGCGGACGATGCCAACATTGCTGGTATTCAGACGCAATCCAAGACTGCCAGCGCCCTGACCACGCTGTTGGTGACGGTTGGAACTGGCTCGAAGAGAGTAAAGAAGGAGATCGTTCTCGTGGCCGAGGTGCCTAGTGGCAACAATACCACACGGATATCAGCATACGATAGTAACCTCCAGTTCGTCAAGATGCTGCTGGAACTCGGTTCTGGGCTGTCCAAATTCCACACATTCGAGTCTCTTTCAGAGATCGGCCTTCTATATGCCTCAGCTAACAAGCATCTGTACGTTGGCAACCCGCGCAGCTTGGAGGTTGCCAGCCTAGAGGAGCTTGTCTACGATTTCTACACCTTCCCATGCAACGACATGATCACCGCTACACATGCACGCACAGTCCAGATCCAACGGGCTAAGAAAGGCCCCAAGCAGCTGTCTATTGATATCGCCGTTGGCTGCGCACGTGGTCCCATCTTCTTGTATAGCGATATCCTGTTCCGTCTGCAAGCCATGGAGGCGTCCAAGGGCACCAAGGAGATTCTCCAGCCCAAGAAGATGCACTGGCACCGCCGCGCAGTTCACGCCCTCAAGTGGTCACGTGACGGCAGCTATCTGATCTCTGGTGGCTCCGAGCACACTCTGGTGCTGTGGCAGTTGGATACCAACAAGCAGAGTTTCCTGCCTCATCTGACGGGTATCGTCGAGAACATCGTCGTGTCTGAGTCTGGAGCCTCATATGTGGTTCATCTAGACGACAATTCTGTGATGGTTCTGTCGTCTGCTCAGTTGGAGCCTACGGCCTATGTCTGTGGCATCCAGTCTGCGGTTTACACCACTCACATCCTGAAAGACCACCTTGTTCCCCGCATCGGTGAGAACTACTCCTACAGCGATATTAACGTGACTGCTGCGCTGAGCCCGTGTGTCTCGGACAGACTCTATCTATGTGTCGGTAATGGTCTCCAGGCTTCGCGAAACGGCTCCAAGCCGTATCTCCAGACCGTCGACCTATCTAGCATGCGCAGCATCGGCAAGCAAGCCATTGCCCGGTCATCTTTGACCACTAACAACGCCAACCCTCTCGGCGGCACCATTATCGATCCCGAGATCAAGCACATGGCCTTCTCGTGTGACGGCAAGTGGCTCGCCACCGTCGACGAATGGTCGCCTGCCGTGGCCAAAAACGTCCCTACCCCCGCCAACGAAGACGAGGCGCAGCTACACCAAGACCGCCGTGAGATCTTCCTCAAGATTTGGGACGCCGAGACTTCCACCGCGTCATCAGACAACAGCAATGGCCAACTGGCCCTTGTCTCGCGCATTAACTCGCCCCACGAGACTACCCACCCCGAGGGTGTGCTCGACCTAGCTGCCGATCCCCAAAACGCCCGCTTCGCCACTCTTGGTCGTGATGGTGTCGTGCGTATCTGGAAGCCCCGGCCGCGTCAGCGTGACGGTCTGGCCATCAAGGACGATAGTGGAAAAGAGCTCCATACGTGGGTGTGTGATCTGTCGGTTACCGTGAACCACCGCAACGGTGTCGTTGCCTGGACTGGCTCCGAGGTCTCCGAGGTCGAGGGCCGTCTTTCGTTTGCCGACGACGGTTCCTGCCTAGTCGTTGCTTTTGGTGCGGGCGATAAGGGCAGCATCTTCGTCATCGATGCTCACACTAGCCTTGTGCGCTACGCCTGGGATGATTTGTGGTGTGGCTCGCTATACGGTCTGCAACTACTCGGTCCCTATGTGATTGTTCTATCCCACGATCTACGCGTGTTTGATATGGTGTCCGACTCTCTAGTCTACGGTCTACCGCTGACTAAGACTCGCAATCTTGATTCTGCCACTGGCTCAGTCAATCTAGCCATTGACCGGGTTTCCCGTCACTTTGCCGTTTCCTTCCGTCACTCCGCCGGTTCAGAACTGCTCATCTTTAGCCCAGAGTCTATCACGCCGCTACTCACACACCACTTCGACTGCCGCGTAGCCGCTCTCGTGGCATCTACAGAGGCCCATACTAGTGGTTTCCTCATTCTCGATGACGAAGCACAGATCTTCACCGTCTCTGAGCCCTCTAACGATGCCAGCTTGGTCGTTGCCCGTTCTCTGGACGATATGCAACTGGATGCCGCCGAAGAATCGGCTACTGCCGCTTCTGATAGTATCGATATCCTGAATGCTAGTAATGACGAGGAGGATGAGTCTAATAAGAAGATGAACGTCGATGCGCCTAATGCTGCTGATGTTGATATGGATGAAGAATCTAGCGCTCACCCAGCCATCATCAACCAGCAGCAACTCGCGGATATATTCGATGCTGCCCCAGCCTATGCTATGGCGCCCATGGAAGATATCTTCCGCAAGGTTGCATCTTTAGTCGCTACTAAGCCAGTCATCTCCTCATAATGAAGTATTTTCATCTTTAGAGTCATACCTATACTATTCGTCTCATGGAATGATGTCGTTATTTCCTCTTTATGATAAGGTCATGAATAGAGCGGGTTGGTCTGCTCTACGTTTCTCTCTCTCTCTCTCTCTCTTTCTCTTATACTTTCTTGTCTCTGTACCACTTCACAATATTACCCTTTTCTCCTTTTCTCCTGTTAAAGCATATATTACTACCACAAAAAAGCAAGGTTTTTTTTCTTTTAGTTTTGGGATGGGAAAGGAGCACACGGTTGGATTGGTTTTTCTGTCGTTCACTTTGAATGACCATCTTTTTGTCTTTTTTTCCTAAGTTGTCTTTCTTTTTTGGTTCTATTTGTTTGTTCTTCATAATATATGTATCAATAAAACAAACCATATTACATATAACTAAGGGAATAAAGTCTAGATCAAGAAATGTTTCGTAGATTACCTATTGTAGTAAAAGTTTATAAACTGGATCAGTTAGGGTATATTTAAAAACTAGGGTTGTATCGCCAAAGTTTTATGACGATAATATTTTTCCCATACGAAATAGGTTATGAACGACATCACTTTCCAGGATATTAAGTGTTCTCTACATGACTAATTGTTTTCCTTTCCTCAAAAAGAACAAGTCTAGATATTGGAATATATATTGTATATACATGCTTTTCGTACGCTTTGAAATAAAATGCAGATAATATTTTAGAAAACCCAACACCTAAGAACTCCGGCTTATCTCTCGAGATATCGATTCGTATCGACATTGTTTATTTTTTAATTCGAATAAGGATTCGAAAACCTCTCTCCTTTCCTGAATATATATATATATATATGTATAGGGAAGAGATGGGATTCTGATCACTTATTTGTCATAGTTGGGGAAGCAGTCCTTGAGGCCCTTGCTGTGCTTGTTGGTGGCGTGCTGCTCTAGCCTATAAAGAAGAAAATAAAAAGTTAGTAATGTTAAGAAGCAACGAGAGAATGATAGATAGTCAATGCGCGATGAGTCTCTCTTTCTTCCTGTCCCAATCTAAACAGCTAAACAACGAACGGGCGTTGATATGGTTTCTTTCGTTTTCGGTCAAAGTAGATAGGATGGCGGATATTGATCGACAAGGCGTGTATATTATTTCACCGGCTAAAGCGGAATTTCGGGAATATTTAGAGAGGCTTACATAGTCTTCGCGATGGTCTGGAGGAAGGTCGACTTGCAGATGACGCACTGGATGTTGCAAGCCTGGGCATTCTACAGTAGCACAAACGAGCCATAAATTAGTTTCTATTCTCCTTGTGACAGACAAAGATAGATCCCCAAAAAGACAACATGTGATCTTAGAGAATATACTCAAGATATGGAGTGGTGGGAGAACAACATACTTGCTTCAACTGCGACTTGGCAGCACCCTTTCCGTCCTTAGCAGCGCGTTCACGCTTCTGCTGAGCCTTAGCACCCTATTATATCGCTCAGATTAGTATATGATGTATGAGTGACGATAGTGGCGGTGAAGTATAAACCCGAAGATTTGTCGTTTATCATGTGATTGGTGTATCGTTGCGCAAATGGCGGGACAAAAAAAACATGGTGTGAGTAGGACTTACGTTGCCCATTTTTGTTACGTTGAAAGTAAGATGGTAAAAAAAAAGGGAAGGAGTATCTTTTACAAGCAAAGTGATATCAAGAAAAATTTGGAAAGATAACTTGTTGTTGAAGATTAGAAGTGAAGATAATTCGAGAAAAAAAATATAGAATTAAAATAAAATAAAAAAGTCCAAGAATTTACGAAAGGTAGAAGGAG
>RHLR01000538.1:0-18213 GCA_009806335.1 Davidsoniella australis | reverse complement strand
ACACCTTGATCATCGTATACTTAGTATTAGTTCAGGCGTGTATCTTAGGATACCGAAGGTGCTACATAGCTGCTATAGCTCCATTTCCACCTTAATAAAAATTAATAGAAAAAAAAAAGAAAGAAAAAAAAAGAAGAAAAAAAACCTTAAGAATCTAGTATCACTGCTCTATTACAAGTCCCGCAAGCATGTGAAGTGGAACTTGGGCAGCAAGAGTATAATGTTCACCAAGGAGGATATAATATGTATTTGACCGCGGGGCAAAGGGTTTTAATCCCTCGGTTCTTGTTTTTTTTGTACGTTTTGGGGTATTGCTCACGATTTTCTGGTCCTCGTTTGGCCTCGCCTCATCCTGTAACATCAAAGATGGCTAAGAATGTAGTAACTTTGGATCCTCAAGTACTAGGGTGGGGGATTATATGGATGGTTAGATGGGGGGAGACCTGAATCAATTATTGTAAAAGTGCCTTGTTGGTTTTACACTCTGTGCATCGTATCTTCCTTTCTAGTTTTCACAAGATGAAGTATAAGTATATATATGTAGTGAATGACTTGTCAAGGGTATCCTGGGGCACAAGACAATAGAAGGATTTATTCATTCGATTTTGTGCTTCTATTTGGTATGTTCTTGCTGGATGACAATCAGTCTAGTGCTGCACTAGTGGCTGAGCTCTTGCAGGCTATTACCGTACTAATAATCCGTTTTCTTAAGATGTAGTCAGCAGTAAAATTCAAAATAGTTGTGTATATGCTTTCAGTTTCTGATACTCTTAATTTTCCGGTCCATTTTACTGCTTCGGTATCCAACTTTGCCATTGATATTTACTTACTGGTCTATTTGTAACGCCAAAATAATTTAGTCCGTTCAAACTTCAGCCACAATGATTCAAAAGACATTCCATGACGCAGATGCAATATCTCATGGATTTGTCCGTGTTACTATTCTAGCGGTTGTGCGTGCATCAAGTCAGGCGTGATATTAGCTTCGACGCTATTTGTATCACAAGCTATGTACAGTACATATCAATGATACCCAGATAAGCCTCATCTGGAGGCGGTGAGGTACAAGCAGCAGGTTCCACAGTGTCATTATTCTATCCTTTTGTGCAGCAATGTGACCAAAGCTGGGGGAGAGGTAACGTTCTAAGGTCAGGCAGGCCCTTTATCTGCATAAATATGAGTTGTGCATCTTAGAAATACCGGCAAATTACATGAAATAAAGAAGAGCTCAAGCAAGTGAATAAAATAACTACAGCTGCAGAGTCGACAACCACATGGTGATCATGGCGGTGATAGTGTGAGATCAAATAAGTACCCCATTCTGGCAATACAGCCTTGCTTTACTTTCACTCGCACAGTCGGATTTTTCTAGCTCAAGTGATGCTTTCGTACTTTTTTATTCATTTCATGTATATTGTCTCAGTACTATGTCATATTTAATGGAGAACTTTCTTGCCCCTTGGCCAAAGTGTCCATCCACTAATGTTAATCTTGGCGATGCTTAACGCTTGCTATGTAACTCGTTATCATTAAGGTAGAAGTTAATATTAACGCCGAATTTGGCCAGAGAAACTACAAAAAAAGGATGATGATGATGCAATAATGAAGCTTTGACACATAATCGAAACTAAACAAACTGGCTTTTTATAAACAAACAATATTGAGACTGACAGGTAGTTGTTTGAGATGTGAGAGAAAAAGAAAAAGTGCGAAACAGACAAATATGTTAACCCTAACTGTGACTAAAATATGGCTAACCTATTTTTTTTTTTTTTCAAATATTTTGCTTGAATGACTCGCTATTTGATACATGACTTATTTTATTTTATTTTTTTGGGCTACCGGAAGATCCAACAACAACGTCCCGGCTGATCAAACAACTTTGATATATCTTATCTAGACCTCTATTAACCATCATACCAATTTTTTTCTTAATTTTCTTGGCAATCACATATGTATAGTCTCATGTAGTAACGGAAGCTAGAGAATCCGAAATCTTCTATTGCCGGTATCAAATTTGTTTTTTTAAATGCGAAGAATTTCTGCTCAAAAACCACCCACGAGCCAAACTGTTTTAACAGGAAAACATGATTGAAAATAGGGTGACTGTGCGTTTTTGATGCTACGTTGGAAATCGGCCTGACTGGACTGGGATCCAGGCCGTGCAAATATTTTTCGATTGTTACTTCTGCAGAAAGTAGTTGCAGCCGCCGAGCTATGAGATATTTAACAAGTAATTGCTAGTCAACAGGGCCTATAGGTATTATCCTATTTAGGGAGGTACTGTTTTCTTCGATTCAATAATTCTCTTTTTTTATTTTTTTTATATTTTTTTATTTCTTTCTTTGGCTCGACTATCAATCTGATGCAGTTAGTGTGAAGATGCAAGTTGTCTGTGCATCCCTTTTAGGCTTTTGCGATACTGATGCTACAAGTAGAAGAAAAAAGAAAAAAGACATCGACCAAAAAACCTCCATAAAAAGAAAGGCCTTTCTTTCGTCTTGGCGATGAAGGCGCAAGTGGTGGCACGGCCGTTGTTACAATAGCCCTGAAGATCATGCTCTAGGTCATGACGATGGTTGACTACATTTTACCCCTCTATATTGTACACTAAAGAAGATCGAAAAAAGATCCCTTGAAAACGCAGGCAGAAATACAGGCAACGATGCATCTGGCCGGATTACAAGAAAAGATTGCATACCGCCCTGGTGTGACAGGAGACTCCGTCATGTATGTATATATAATGTACGTACAAGTAGCAGACAATGCGGCGTGTGAATACCACTACGAATAGAATACCACAACTAGTTGTGTACTATGGGAGAACACAACTGTTTCCTATTCGGTGTGGGCTGGGCTTCTCTGGAGCTGCTGACTGGTTTAGAAAGCGTTGTAACCATTAGCAAACAACTAGAGGTAGTGTGGGTGTGCTAGTTAACATACATGTATTTGTACGCTTTGGCCTATAAACACAGCACGGGCTGCCTGGTGATGGTCACGTTTCCCATTTCCCCGTCTCTGTTCTATCTAGTTCCTTATTTTCAGCTGTAACGTCTGGTGGATTGATACCAATCTGACCTCATACTTCGTACTTAGTGCAAAAGTGAGAAGGCTGTGTTTCGTTAGGCTGTAGACAAAGCCAAATCTCGCCCGACACGTGACTGCGACTTTAAGCTGCACCCTTAAGCTCTAGAGGTGTAGAAGCTTTGTCGAGTTTGAGAGAGCTATAGCGTATATAATGGCGGGCTTTAACGTTACCCATGAACTATAGATAAGTGCAAGCTGCGGCCGAACGATGCGCTCTAAACAAACCGAGCTCTGTAAGGAGATGTTTCGTTTTGAATTTTGTTTGCATGTCTAGACTGAATGTAGATAGATAGACAGACCGCACAGAAGAAGAAAGTGTTAAAGGTCCCGGTCCAAATAACCAGATACAGCCAAGGAGAACCAATTCTGGAAGCGCGACCTCCTTGGTCATTGACTTTATTGGTGGCTCCCCCTCAATTCCCTCTGGTTCCGGGTCGAGAGTTGCTAGCGTATTGATTTATGTATGTATTAGCAAGTTGAGTGACTTTCCCGTCTCGCCTCCACATATGATACAGCCGGCCAGCTGGCTATCACGACTATCATGGCCATCGAGATTGAGCAGTCGTGAAGCCGACAGTTGGTCATATTGGTTGATGGCGACTTTATTGCATTGGTTCTGCAGCATGTTGTGACAGTCTCGTATCGACCGATGAAGCAAATACGGCTGTTGTGGTGATGATGCATGGTGGTGATTTTTGAATAGCGGTGGTCCGCAAAAGGAAAGAAACAGCACTTCTTTGCGGTTTTTTTTAACCCTCAATTGTTCGTTCCGTGGCTTCTAGAATATACATATAAGCTTGTAGAGCTTTAGTGGCGAAACATAGAGAGGATGACGGAATTGCTCATAGCTCCGAATTATTTCCCAAACTCCGCTCTTGGATAAATTATCACAACTAAAATACTCATTTATCTAGCAGAGACAGCGAGATATCAAGTTAAGCAGGAAATCTCGACGAGAAAAAAAGGACCGCCGTTATGCATCTTAGGGGGGCCTTTGTGCGCTGTAGAGAAACCCGTACGCTGTAAAGTGATTGTGTCCCGTATAAGAAAAAAAGAAATAATTAAATGAATAAATGAAAAAGGCCAAAAGAATAGATGCAATGGTTCTCCTTTGAAGCACTGCAAACGAGCAAACCCCCGCCGAAGAACAACAAGAGCTAGTGATTAATTGGCTCGCATTTTATTGATTTTGCCTTCCACCGCCCGCCCGCCCTAGCCACCCCTTTCCTATACTAACAAATATCTTGTCTTGATATATATGATACTGTTGACAAAATCCGTATATTTGTCCCTGGCTCTCTATATCACTTCGATTTTTTGTGCGTGCATAAGAGCTGCATCTCGTTGACTTTGCAACTACCTTCGATACAGTCGGTTTTGATATTGTCTATATCTTATACTGGATTTGCTCTAACTTTAAGCTTTGGCTCCATCATTACAGATCTGCAACAACAATAACAGCAACTACCATCTAACCCGTTGATACTGCGCCTGCGCACAATTAAAAAAAGATAAAAAAAAGCCCCATCTCACTTCACTGCCTCTAACTCTTCATTTATCTGGGCAGCTTCCCAATTCTGCTGTTGCCTGTTGCTTCTTCCAACACCAAGTGCACTTTATATTTATCCTTCTTATCCCCCTCCTTCCTCTATAACTTCAGCCTCCAAGATCTAGGCATTCATATATGTATATGTATATCTTATTCTCTCCCGCTGTCCTGCTCTTTTGTCGCCAGAACACCCCATAAACACTTAGTCTGAGCTTCGCCCAATCCTGCAGACCTGTCACCTTCTGTTCTCTAGCCGATTGAACCTCGCCAGCGCCTTAGCGTAGAAACAAACCCCGGATCATCACCTAGCACTGTTGAGCCATAAACAACAATTTAGTGTGCCAGGTCCAGCAAACAAACAATCCCAACCCGCTGTGGCCGCCTGACGCTGCATTAAAATTGACCCAAGTCCGCTGTAATTACATTCGCGTTACCTCACCCGCCATTGATTTTGCTGGCTTTATTGCTTTCATTGCGTTTACACACTTTTGTACAAAAGCAGCTTGTCATCCCTTCGCACTAGCCCACGCTCTTTGCGTTTTCTCTTACACGCCTCTTATTAAAAAGTAAAAGCACGGCCTGTCGTATCTTGGTCGCAAGTTGGCTTTGTTTCCTATACTACTTCTGGCAGTCTCTTATTTCTTCTGCTATCTACCGTCTACCTCTTCTCCTACCTCTTTGTCTCAACGTTCTCACCCTCATACACAATGGCTGCTGTCCACGCCAGAATACACCGGAACCGCAGCAGCCGTACAAGCGGCCGGCCTATCATCAAGCGAGCCTCACACTCAGAGAAGGGCTCGTTCGACCTGGACCGCAGCTGGGAAGACCAGATTCACTACGAAGCCCATGGTTGGGGTTCTTCCCGCAACAACAGCCACAGCTTCGATATACCAGACTACTCCGCCATCACCACTTCCAGCGCCAACAGAGAAACTATCTACAACAACCCCATCGCCGAGTCGCCCGATGCTAACGGCTTCGGTCTGTCGCAGTCGCCCTTTGGTACCACTAGTCACAAGCACGCCTACCACCACTCCGACCCCCCAAGACTGACGACCTTGCCGCGCAGCACACACTACACTGCCCATGGCCGTAGTGTTTCGTGCACATCGCATGTTAGCATCAACACCAGCCGGTCCGGCTCGTTTGTGCACCCCTTCCAGCAGACTCCGCGCACTTCGTCACCACCACTCTTTGTGCCAACCCAGCTGCCCGAGAAGTCGCCCTCTTTGCGTGACTATTCGCCCACCATTGCTGAGCACGAAGATGAGCCATACCCGTCTGGACTGGCTTGCCGGTCCTCATCTGTGGGTGCCTCTGGCATCAATGCCAGATCCTCACTGGACCACACACCATTGACCTACCACAACTCGCGCATTCCACACTCTATCCTCACGCCTAGTCGCTCTGAGGTGCCTATCTCTTCGGCTTTGGACTCGCCTTCCTCCATTGGCCCTATTCTACGGACTTCAACAACTGCCAGCAGCACTGCCATGACACCAAAGCGCTCGTCTCTGGATATGACTTTCCGCCGCCGTTCGCGGTCCGAGGTTGACACTTTCACACAACGGGAGACCATCAATGAAGCTCGTCGCCGCTTTGCCGAGAAGGAACGGGTCAAAAATGAAAAGCACGCACGTGCACAGACCGAGAAGCGCGAGCGCGAAGCTACCAAGGAGGCTATCAAGTTCGAAAAGGCCCAGCACAAGAAGGCCGCATCAGCTACTGGCTCGGCCCGTAACAGCTATGAGCTGGTTGCTTCGGCCCGCCGCAGTATGAGTGGTGGTGCCGATGCTGAAAAGCCTGCCGATCTGGCTTTTGCCGCCAACAATTATGACAACACTACTCCCGGCGTTGAGCCTACCGACGACGCCGAGTCTGCGTGTGCCGATGTTCATGCGCCGCCGCATCGTATCTATACTGTGAAGAAGCGCACACAGTCGACCTGGACCGCCTTTATCCTCTGGATCCGCACCAAGCTCTTCAAGATCGGCCGTCGTTGAACATGTTCCTATCTCCCATCTGAGATTGAGACGGCGTAGCATCGGCTTAAGCTCCTCATTTACTAGCCATCACTTCACGCCATACTTAACGACCTAGCGATACGAACCCTTTCTCGCTATCTATCCTTCACAGCAAATCTGCAGTCAAATGCGTTGATACATGCACGCATATACAATGGCGCTTCTTTGTTCTTATCATGACCAACCGTTCTTCTTTGCCATGGAGCATTATTTCACCTGCTCTTTTCATGATCTCAGCGTCTGCTTTTTATTTTTATTTTTTTGTTATCGTCTCCTTCCTCCCTGCAATGGGGTCAGGCATTATTTATTGCATTTTCCTGGAGTAGCATGTTTGTTTCTCTATCCTTATCCGTTCGTTCCATTGCACTCTATTGGCCTTTGTCACAATCGTTCATATCAAGCATTTTATTCCTTTTCTTGTCCAAATCAGCGGGTTACTTGACATTCTCTGCTATTTTATCTTTCTCCTTACACTAAACCGGCGTTCTTCTATACTGAATTGTTTTTCTTCATTTTTTCTTTTCTTTTCTGTTTTACAGAAAACTCAACACATCAACTATCATACATCTTTCCTTCTCTTGTGTCTGGGGAGGCTGGGTTTGATTTCTTATCTTGTGTCGGAAGGGGTGAATTTTACTCAAAAGGCCTGCCTACCTGCCCCCGTCATTTTTTTTTTTTTTACGCTTCTTTTTTCTTGGTGTTATCTGGGCTATATGCTTCTTTTTTTCGTTTTCTGTGGTATTCTCTTTTTTTTTTCTCTTTGGGAGGGTATTTCTTTTCTTGTGACGGAATCTTTTGAGTAGTTCCGCACATTTCAGGACAGGTTTATTTTTTGGTAGCCGCCCATCTTCTAAACAAAGGAAACAAGGCTCTTTTTGTTATCTATTCCTATCATTGTTTGAAGTCGCTTTTTCGACCTTACAAGAAATCTCATCTCGAATACCATTATATTCTGGTTAGTCTTACCTCCTAAACATCCATCCGTCTATCTCTCCAAAGTCTATTGTTTTTCATTCTCTCTCCTATCTCCTTTAACCCCGCCTCTTCACTCCCTACACGGTTGGGATTCCGTTGTCGCGGAGCCATTTGGGCTATTCTTTTTTCTCTCATCCTTGTTTAAAAGGAATTTACCACGGTGCTGCAAGCAGATACCCATGGGTTAGGGTATGTAACCCTGGAGATACGCCTTTGGGGGCTAGCAAGATAGATGAGTGATAGAAAAACAACATGAACCAGGAATGATTGTCGATTATGTTGGGAGCAAGACCTTTTTCGGCTATCTTTGTGCTTGACCACGTCTTGTATGTCGTTGGCAGTTCAAAAGGATTTTTTGGGTGGCTAGAGTCAACTCTACTTCATTTTCTTGTTCTTAGCGTCATAGGTTTAGATACCTCAGTTTTGTTTCTATTGGGCTGCATTGTCTTCTCTCACTACGTTGACATGAACCCATTGCTTTATATAACTAGCTACTATTGAATTAAAAAAAAATACATCAACATGTATATAACTGATCTGCCTCATTCTCACATATGAACCAATCATGAGTAAAGTTCATTTAAGCCATAACTGAGGCTTAAGACACAACAGAGATAAGGCCGGTTTCAGTTGCAAAATGCCATTCCGAATTCCGATCTAGAGTAGTTGGCTAACATTATCCAACTTATCCCTTAGACACACTAACTCAATAAGAACGAGACCGGTCCTTCTTTTTTATACCCTAAGAATAAAACAAAGGCTTTCCGAGTGTTCGGGAATGTTTATTGTCAAAAGGTATTCGGCAATAGACTCTGTATTCCAACCTTGTGGACAAAGGGATATGTTAATTACTGTAGTTAGTTACTTGTATTTGTATTTAGGTAGAAGAAAAAGGTTTACAAATTTGAGATACAGATATATATAGTCAGAATAGATTTCATCATAAATACGAGATACGATTAAACTATGAATTAAAACCAAGCAAAAGACCAGTCAGTCAAGCCCCAAGGGATATTATATGCCCGTTCCTATGTTTTCGTTATTTTCATTATCATCTTGTTTTGTATATTGCTTTTTCTTTAATTATAAGGAAGATGTCCTCTGTGAGTTGCGATTTCTGTACTCAACCTCCCCATCTTTCTTGTCGTGTCAAAGCTTGCCACCGAGATAACGGGTATTTGAACGGATCTTGCTGTTTGCGCTGGGTCGGCCGGTATAGATATAGGCCACAGTCTCTTCCCATGCCTCGGGAAAGGGAAGGCAGATCTCGATTCTGTCCTTCTCAGAGACATGACCAGAGAGCATAAGAGCAGCAAGAACAGGAAGGTAGGCACGAGCATACTCCAGATCTATGTCATAAAAGATAGGGTTAGCAAAAACAGTTCACATATAAACTTGAGTACAGGGCAACATACGCATAGGAGTTCCGCGGCTTGCGTGCTCTGGAAGAAAGTGCGACTGATTCCGAGCAGAAATTGGTGTGCTGACTTCCGCTACTTGAAGCGACGAAAGCGACTTGCGTCGTTCAAATCCAATCAACGGCTCTGCCGGAAACGGGGACATTGGAACAGCTTCATGCTCCACCTCCGATTCTTTTTTGCCGACTGGCGAAGCACCAGTATTTGCCAGTGAATCGCGGAACATGAATGGTGACTTTATACTCCCAGGAAAGGCTGAGCGGGGTACGATAGGACTGCTGATTCCCAGCTCCAGCAACGTTTTGCGTGCCGCAGAACCGTCCACAAACGTCCGTGGACTTTCGGTGCTGTAGGCCGGCAGTTGGCGTGCCTCTGGGATTGTTGAGCGCGCCTCGGTCAAGTGGAACTCGCGGTGCACCACTTTGGGCGCCGCGCCATTAGCAGGATGAATACGTGCGTGGATGTTGACAGTGGACGGTGGCCGTTTGGAGAAAGATGCCGCAGTGGGCATCGAGGCACTATGTTGAGTGGCTGGTGTAGACGGTGTTATAGATCCTAGTGGCACGGCAGTGATGTACAGATCGGCCGCCACGGTACCACCGTAGAGATAGGCGTGGCCCATCTCACGAAGTCGCTCTTGTAGTCGCCAGATATTGTCATGCATAGACTGCTGAGTGATGGGAGATGGCAGCGCGTGCCGTAGTGAATGGGTTAAGGTAGCTGCAGAGTACGGACCGGCCTGCATAGGTGACTGGTGCGCGGCATGGATGACGAGACGCGCGGGAAC
This sequence comes from Davidsoniella australis, assembly GCA_009806335.1. Classification (NCBI taxonomy): domain Eukaryota; kingdom Fungi; phylum Ascomycota; class Sordariomycetes; order Microascales; family Ceratocystidaceae; genus Davidsoniella; species Davidsoniella australis. The sequence goes on along the minus strand of RHLR01000538.1, from coordinate 8,370 downwards.
AGGTCGCTTGGAAATTCCACTGGAGATACTGCGGCGGTCGGCTAGAACGGCACGGGTGATGCCCGTTTTCACCTGAAGAGAGGGCCGGCGAGAGAGGCCGGAAGGAGGGAGAGGGCGCGCTATATTTCTATGTGAGGCTGGTGGCAGCGGAGGTGAATGAAGTTTTGTCTGCGTCCAGGATTTGGTAGACAATGACTTGGATGGCATAACAGCTTTGGGATATGGCTTGGTTGCGGACCGTGTCCGGTATGATGATCTCGTCACTGTCATGGTCATTAGGATTTATAAGAGTATATGTATGTATCTATACCGATATGTACAAATGATAGAACCGATAGATAATCAAGTATTCTAAACGCTGAAGGATAGATGTATATGACGAGTATGTAGAATTCAAGCATGGAGGGGCACGGCGGCCTGATATACGAAGTTAAAAGACTATAGCTTCTTTTGACCACCATGTGATATTTTGATTGCCTCTATCTATCTATGCGAAGCAAGTGAAGTGAGGTGTCAAAGGGCAAACAAATATACAGACAGACAACAAGGCCGCTAAGTCCAAAGGACGCAAATGTTTCCTTTTTCGGTATAGTACTCAACGTCTCTTAGTGCACGGCGATGCGAGGCAGTAGAGAGAATAAAAATAGCAACAAGCCATAACAGATGTATTGCGGCCGTAGATGACATGCGGGAATGAAGGAGAAAAGGAGATAAAGATGGCGCAGTTCAAGTTTTCTTTGTCTTGTCACTAGCGTATCCTTACTCTTGGGGCGAGACTTGAGCTTTAGCTCCAGCGCGAACCCGAGGCAACGGCAACATAGTGGTGGTCGTAGAAACCGTTTAGGCTAGCATATATTCTTTGACGATCTGTAGTCAAAGAATGGATTACTTAGATCGGTATGTGCACAATTTGCTGTGTCCATACTCCTGCCACATAACATATGCTTGGTAAGACTAACAAAGCAACTATCAAAGAATATCTTATTAGCGATATATGACTACAACGTCTTAGCATACCGGTAGCCGGCTCAGATGATCGCCACGTCTGGTCTAACACAAAGAACTCCGAGGTAGACGCCTTAGTGAGTTGTTCGACATTGCCTTACACATCAGTCCGGAAAGTCAGAAGCCGATAGCCATGGCTACTAATATGTCTAATATGCCGAACTATAGCTTGTTTTGGTAATTATAGCTAGCTTCTGCACTACTAAAAAAAAACACCGGTCTTTGAGAAAAATGAAGGCTGCCTTGATTTTTGCTTAGAGCAGGTTTGGGGCAAAAGATGAAGCGGAATATCAAAGAAAGGTTACGGTCATCGAGATAAATAACATACTATTTAATGAGAGAAAGCCGGATCGCAAGTTTTTTTGATAGGCTATAGACTTCGGTGTACTACAATTCTCCGAGAGCTTAAATATCAAAGCACGGGGTTCTAAGTACTTTTTCAGCTCTAGTTTGGTTGCCACAAGCTTTAGATTCAAGGATATATGCCCTTCTACAAGTAGACGCGCCCATAATACCAAAATGGAACAGAGATCAAAGATAACATTAGGACGCCAAAGAAAGCTAACAAGAGCAATGCGCTGTGAATTGCCGTGTTTATTAGCCGCTGGCAGTCTGGCATCTAATGCAGAGGCACGTGAAGTACTTTAGATACCATCAGTATGGTGGCTCGGTTACAGCGTTTTCTTTGTCTGCTAAAACACAGTCTCCGCCACTTCAAGCAGGCAGCTCTGATTATGATAAAACACGGGATATATGGGGAGGTCGGCGATCATTTCGTGCAGCCCATATTCCAAACCTCATTGCATGAAAGATTCGAGGATCATGCCAATCTTGTGTTAGTAGTAACTTTGGTTAAGCCGCCTTTATATTATACCCAGCTAGATCTTTGTCTCTCTTTCAACATGAACACTTATAACGAGAGAGATACAGGCGTACAGATGTTGATCTACGTTATGATCAAAGCGAACAAAGACAGACAGTCATATCATAAATGGATATGTTCCGAGGCTCTACCACACCTGGTCACACGATAATTCTTTCTCTTTGACTTATATACCTTCATCAAAGTAAATGGTTCGCCAGTCGATTTTCACATGGCATAATCTCGACAAAATCAAAATGAATGAGAGGCAACATCCAACATGTTTAACAAAGCACATCTCAAAGTTCGCTAAGACTAAACCACCGGAGATGATCGGCGTTATGGGAGAATGCTGCCCTAAAGAGGAAATAGAAGAAAAGGAATTCCGGGTGAGGTGGGATGTGATGAGGTTCCAGGAAAATTCCAGTAGTGCGTATTTTCTTTGTTCATCAAGGTTGCCTTACTCCCAACCGAAATCCGGTCTCTATTACAATAACCCTATTATCTAAATTATAGGGTTTGTTTCTGTGGCGTGTCTACCAAGTGGTGCGCCACTAATACTTCGATTTGTGTGGCGCTTCATAAGATTAAGCTAAGCTGGCCAGTTGCATTTGGCCAAAGTGTTTTGTTACTACAGTAGCTATAAGAGCTCATAAATTAACTAATAAAAACAAGAGCAACTACAGACTTCAACCATTTCATTGTATTCAACACTATTTTGACCACAACGGTTCTTTGGATACAGTCGATATACCTATTATATCATAGGCCTACTTGGGGGTATCCCTTTCTTTGTTCTCTTCCTTTCTTGATACCACAACAGTTCAAGCTACTCTCAGATATGCCATCAGAAGACGTTCCAGATGCAGCCCGCTTAGCTGATGATGCCGAGGCAGCTGCCTATGAAGCTGCCGTTGAAGAGGCGGCGAAGCGACTTAACTACAAGCTACTCAAAGAAAGCTTTGTATCTAATTTGACTGGCAGCTCGATCGGCGATATCAACATGGTCGCGCTAGCCTCACCTGTAAGTAGTCATTCTTAGTCCTTTCAACGTCTCTACAATATGTTGCTCGTGATGACTCGAGCGTTGGCAGCATGTAAGACCAAACTTCTATGCTTAGACTAGTCTCAACGTAGTCCTGATCTTCTTCGAAATCTTTCCACGGGGTTTCTTTCCATTCCTTCTTGCTTTCACTCTATATTCCATATCAGACGTTGCCGATGCTATGTCATAGAGCTTTAAAAGATAACTACTTGATATACATGCTAACTCAATTGGCCAGCTTTCTGCGTCTCTATGGGCTGTTCTCCAATCCCGTCAAGCTTTCTTTGAGCCATATGGCATCATTCCAGCACTAGCAGACTATATGATCAATGTTGGAACATTGCTGTTATCAATGACGCTTTATGCCAACCAGTCGATCCTTCTGAATTTGGCTATTTTCATTCCTATCATTATACTATTGGTTATTCCAGAATCTACCGCTGTTCGTCAACGCCAGCGTAAAAAATCAGCTGCCGTCTTGAAAAAGGTCGGTGTCAAAGATGGTGCCTCGAGCAAGGCTGATCCTCACGCTCTCGGAATCAAGCCATTTCTGACTATGTACCGTGGCTCAATGATGGTCATGACTATCATTGCTATTCTTGCTGTCGACTTTCCCATCTTCCCTCGTCGGTTTGCCAAAGTTGAGACTTGGGGCACTTCTCTGATGGATCTTGGTGTTGGGTCCTTTGTTTTCTCAGCTGGAGTTGTCGGTGCTCGGCCATTACTCAAAGAGCGAGCTTTAGGCAAACAAGGTGCTGGTGTAGTCACGCGTGTATTGAATTCTTTGAAACATTCGCTGCCACTTCTAGTTCTGGGTGTCATCCGTATGCTTAGTGTCAAGGGCCTAGAATATGCCGAGCACACTACCGAATACGGGGTTCATTGGAACTTCTTCTTCACTCTTGGCTTCTTACCACCTTTTGTTGCTGCTAGTACGGCGTTATCCAAAGTCATACCTTCGTTTGCTATCCAGGCTATCCTTATCTCAGTAGGCTATCAACTGGCCCTCAGCAATACCCACTTACAAACTTATATCATCATGGCCGATCGTGTCAGCTTCTTCTCCAAGAACCGGGAGGGTATCTTCTCATTTCTAGGATATCTTTCCATCTTCTTAGCCGGCCAAGACATGGGAATGTGGGTTCTGCCACGGAATCTGAACTTACGTAGTCCATCAACTCCTGCCAAACAGCGTAACTCGTTGGTACTGACCATGTTCGTGTGGTCTGCTATATGGACTGTCTTATACATTATTACATCCAACTACTATGGCTTTGCTATCACCGTTTCTCGTCGTATGGCTAACCTTCCATATGTCCTGTGGATTGCTGCTTTCAACTCTGCACAGATCATGGCGTGCTGCCTTGTTGAAACCCTTTTCTTCCCTCTTGCTCACAACATTCCGGCCAGTGACAAGCGTATGGAAAAGGAAATACATGATGCCTCCACAAGCAAGTTGTACAGAGCCATCAACCGAAACGGGTTGGCTATCTTCTTACTGGCTAATCTACTTACCGGGCTTGTCAACATGGCCTTGCCAACTTTGGAGGCATCTCGTGGACTGGCCATGACCATTCTGGTCGGTTACACCGGTGTTGTCTCGATAGTAGCTCTTGCTTTAGATCATTTCGACATTTCCATCAAAATATAGATCTTACCTGTATACAAACATCTGTGTGGCATCGGCTTTAGATTGTAAGAGCCACTGGGTTGATCTCAACCCCAGTTACTAGCGCTTCGAGTCATTCTCCAAGAACTATACCATGAATTTGTTCTGGGACTCGGTCTGGCGGTAACTCATATCGTCCAGTTACATTTTGGGGTGGAGAAATGCCTCTGGATGTCACGTACAATCTGCTCGACATGCTGGAGGATGATCGTACTACACGGTCTAAGATGCCATCTGGTTATGTCAGTCGTCTTATCGACATGATTGAAGAAACCCTTCAATTCAGTCAAAGGCAATCAGATGTTGACCACACCCAGACGCTCAATGAATTTTCAAAAGAATTCAGTGATTGTGAGCTTTGATAAGTTAATCCCGATCATCGAAATCCTGTTAGCTGGGCAAGATTGCAAATAGGTAGATACCTAAAGCTCAAGTTTGCTCACTCTAAGTATAAGCATATAATCCAATATTTTCGTAGTGTTTTGTTTTAATAGTAGGTTCGTCGAACATATTCAACTTCCATTGATATATCTTTACCTTGACAGTGATGTGACATGTATTAATTACCTGTGAGTGGTGAAGGTGGTCTTGTATATTAATGGACTAGGTGATTGCAATACAGTGTTGAAAAAAAAAAAAAGGGATATCTCTGCATTGTTACATTATTGAAGTGACAAACCCATGATTAGTACCTTACAAACTAAAAATTGCCATTTTAGCCATATAAGCTGGGCAAACAATCCTACAATTTGGGCGCTTACTACAAAATTAAGTTATATAGCCTGATTATTTCAAATCTTAGGCAATATGAACACAGCCTCATATACCACATTAAATCTTCCTGTCTGTAAATCTTGCCTTCTATCTGTCCTATTTATTTCATAGTCAATACATCCCTTCTTCGCGATCTTCATGCCTTTTTTTCTCTTATTTTTTCTTATTCTACACGCCTCCCACTACACCCTAGGGTGTAACAACTATCATAATGGCGTCTCTACTATGTCCAAGAAAGGATACCTACGTGGTTGGATGGATTTGTGCCTTATCTCGAGAACTATCTGCGGCAAAGCTTATTCTTGATGAAGAGTTCAGCCCTCCTGAAGACCAGACCTCTACAAGTTCAGGCAGTTATACGTATGGTCGTATTGGAGAGCACAATGTTGTTTTAACTTGCTTACCATCAATCGGTCAAACCCAGGCGGCTGCAGCTACCATCAGCATGGCACAAGCCTTTCCTATATCTCTAAGATTCATACTGTTGGTAGGAATTGGTGCTGGAATTCCCTCTCCAAAACATGATATTCGACTAGGTGATGTTGTGGTGGGTCAACCCTCTGGTATATCTGGTGGAGTGGTCCAGTATGATGTAGGAAAACTACTCAATAATGGACAGTTTCTACGACAAGGCCAACTTAATGCCCCTCCAGATACATTACTATCAGCACTGAACAACCTCAAAGCCAACATGGATATCAAAGACCCTATTTTTCCGACATACATCACCAAGGCTCTGACATACAGTGTAAAGGCCAGAAACAGTTTCAGAAAACCAGTTTCTCAAAGCGATCGACTATTCTATCCGAAGCATATCCATCAATATAATTCTCTGACTTGTGACTCTTGTCCTAAGGAATGGGACTTGCCAAGACCGGCACGTGAGGACGATAATCCACAGGTACATTACGGGATCATCGCATCTGGAAACTCTGTAATCAGAGATGCAAGCAGGCGTGACCAATTACAACAGGAGATCGAGGCTATATGTGTCGACATGGAAGCTGCTGGTATAATACAGCAGTTCCCATCTCTTGTTATTCGTGGCATTTCAGATTATGCGGATAGTCATCAAAATGATGAATGGCATGGTCATGCCGCTCTTTCTGCGGCTGCGTATGCGAAAGAACTCTTAAGCTATGTACACAAGACGAATATCAATACAATGATTCCGGCCTTGACAGTTGTTGGTATGTTAAAGCAAACCCCTCTTCATCAAGCAGCATATATAGCATTCTAACATTTATGTTGCTATAGAACAACTGGGTACCAACATCACCAAAAACACAGATCGGATCCTCAAGCAGAACGAAAATCTGTACAACGAAAAGGTCAACATGGAACAGGAAGACAAGTTATCGGAGTGCCACCAGAGCTTTAAAACCATATCTTACAGACGGCATAAAGATCTGAACCCCACCGCCATGGATGGAACTTGTGTCTGGGTCCTCAACAACCAAAAGTTTACCAGCTGGCTCAACAACGCTGATGACGACCTTCTTTTGATCTCTGCTGATCCAGGCTGTGGCAAGTCAGTCTTGAGCAGGTTTCTCATTGACAAGCAATTGGTTGGGAATTTTGCACAGGCTTCATCTTCCACTAAATCGTTACCTTCAATCTGCTATTTCTTCTTCAAAGACAACAAACACCAAAGTAGTCTTGCCACGGCTCTTTGTGCAATTCTCCACCAGCTTTTTAGTCAACAGCCTTTTTTACGAAGATATGCTTTAGCTTCTTGGAAAGAGAACGGGGATAAACTTCAGCATGAAGAATATACACTTTGGCAGATCTTGATGGCAGCTGTTGGTGATAAGGACTTCACCAACACCTTCGTTGTTATAGACGCCTTAGATGAGTGTATCTCCGAAGATCGATCCAAGTTGATTGATTTAGCTACTGAGTGGTTCAACGGCACCAAGAATCTCAGACACCCATCCTGGTTGAAACTTTTGTTTACAAGTCGTCCTTATCGGGATATATGTGACAACTTCGATTCCACTGTTGACACCTTTCCTCAAATCTACCTTTGTGGTGACAAGGAGGACGATAGAATCCAGGCTGAAATCAATATGTTTGTGCAGTCCCATGTCAAAAAGCTCAATTTGGCAATGGATGTCCGTGAGAAGATTGAAGAAAAGCTACTTGGTATGAAGAATCGTACATATCTATGGCTTCATCTCATAATGAAGCATACTGAGAGTATGTCGAGGGGATTCGGTTTCCAGATTAACGATATCGATCGAGTTCCTACAACTGTAAATGACGCCTACAAAAAGATCCTGCAGCGAATAGAGCCTGTCAATCTACCACAGGCTATTCTCATTCTTCAGATTGTTGTTGGTGCAGGACGTCCACTTACAGTTGCCGAGATAGGAGTTGCATTAAGTTTGAAGCTACATGGATCTGCTCGACTTAAAGACGCCACTAGAGACTGTGACTCCATTGAAAAGAGGCTACGCGACTTATGTGGCCTCTTTGTTTTCATCAAGGAGTCTACAGTACATCTGATACACCAGACAGCCAAGGAGTTCTTGTTGGAAACCTCTATTCAGTTGCACAGCCATTCTCTTTCTTGTGTTCCAGAAACTACCAACGAAATCTTGTACGATATATGCTACAGATATCTATCTCTACCGGAAGTGCAGAATGCCTTGGACACTCAGGTCTATACGACAGATAGCACCATGACTCTAGAATTCTTCAGCTATTTCAGAGAATATTGGTGGAGCCATGTCTGTGGAGTTCCCAGTATGGCAGAGAAGAGAGCTACGATTTTGATTGAGAAAGGTGCTGATATCAATTATGAAGCCTCTGATGGTTGGACTGCCCTTAGACATGCTTGTGATAAGGGTCATTTTGAAGTCGCTAAGCTCTTGATCGAGAAAGGCGCTGATATCAACTACGAGACTTCCAGTGCTTGGACTCCTCTTATCTCAACTTGCTTTGAAGGCCGCCTTGATATCGCGAAGCTCTTGATTGAAAAAGGTGCTAATATCGTTCAAGAGCTTCGCGATA
>RHLR01000537.1:0-18235 GCA_009806335.1 Davidsoniella australis | reverse complement strand
ATCTGCGGGCGGAAGCAAGGGACATGACATTACTGTCAACAAGCTCAGTATTGCTTGTACACCCTTGTTTCGCCAACTTGTCAACTAGCTCGTTGCCAGGAACATCAGTGTGTCCTGGGACCCATCTAATGCCACCAACCGCTAGTTCTACACGCTCAGTGCCTCCTTTCCACTCATAGAGTAGGCTTCGAATCTTGTTGACAGCCTCTTGAGAGGTTCCATTCTTACCAGCCCTATTGGAGATGCGTTGTGCGACACCCAAATTGTCAAGGCACAGATATAAACTTTGTTTGCTTTAAAACAGGCGGCCTAGATCATAACACTAGAAAAGGAAGGCCAATTTTTTTAAGGATGTATATTTATATATTGACGTAGATACATAGTATGTACAAATATAGACTAGTGCAGATGTGGGAATGAAGAGGCTTCCTAAGAACCCGGCTTATCTATAAGAAAGCAAATCAAATTCAAAAGACACAAGGTTGTCATATCATGGTGCATAAATCGAAACACGACGAGTTCTTTGGCACACTCGAAGTGATAGACCGAATGCTAAGAAAGGAAGTAAAAGGCAGAATATTGAAGGGGGGGAATGGGTCAAGACGTAGTTGCGTAAGCAGAAGAACAAAATGACCTGTTATTAATACAATCAACGCACTGAATATCTATCTATTCTGTCTGTCAGATGGGCTAGCTCGGTGTCAAGAAATAGACATTGATCATAGCTTGAGTTGGACTTCATGACGTAGAGCCAATGAACCAAGAGGATTTGAGCAACTAGGTCCAAATAGTTGCATTACCATGCATTGTATGTAAGGATCCAGGGAAACGATCACGGTTCCGTGATCGTAGAGTGATCAGCCTGTTGTCTGTACTGGGACTAAAAAGGATTTCTTCAAAGTATCTTAATTCCACAGCCTGTGAAGTCAAGCTGTATCATCATAAAGAGGTATAACTATGTATCTATGTTTTCCTTCTGGAATTGCAGTGTTAAACAAGCATCATGTCCTTATTGGGTTGTATGATTAGGCCATAGATCATAGCTACCTAAACTATCATATAGTGTAAATATATAGAGACTAAGTTCCACATGGCATAAAGCTTGGTTTTAAAGTCAATATGATTTTAGGCTGTAATACAGGGGCATGTGTCTTTGTACCATATCTGTAAATGTAGTAGAACAAGATATATAGGTTAAAGTTAGCATTAATATGTAGGGCTTAGGCGTTCCCACACCCTAAATCCCTAAGCCTAATAAAGGCTCACAAAGATCAACCAGGGAGGGAGTTATGGCGTAGTTGATTGAGCCTAACATTGCGGAAGTACATGTATGACTAGGGCCACTGGTTCTTCTTCTCTCACTCATGTCATTATTCGCCTCAAAAGGAAAGAAGGTCTGTCTTATCCGAGTATACCTTCAGCTGTCTATGATGATGATGTTGTACAGAACATTGGAGACCTAAAATTTTGATAAAGTATTAGAGTATACGGGATTAGTCAATTAGATCCGAGGGTACCGAAAAAGCATTCCTAGGTTGGGCATGAATGTAATATGCTCTGTGCTATAAGGCGACCTTCGGTTGAACGGCTGATTAGCTGGCATTAGACTGAGAGCACACGAACCTTTGTTCTAGCTTCATGCTAGATGGAATAGTTGATATTTAGCATCCCCCCTTTTCTTTACTAAAATCCAGAATGATTTAGTCATCCCTAACCTATCAAACTCTATACATGCATAGTCTTCAACTTTTGTCCGTGCAGCCTGTACTGCCAAAATATGTAAGCAATTTATCGAGCAAACTTCATGGGGATCTATAAGCTGGCATCACGAGAGAAAGAATAGCACCTCGCTTAGAAACCATTTATCTTGCGTTGTCGCTAGAGCATGGTAGGAATACAGATACGTAGATTTATCTGTACATGTAAATAATATGGTCTAATAGGCGGGTGACAACGCATGCGCAATAAGAGACACTTGAAAGCTTTGAGCGGTGGCGTGAAGCTGCTTGTCGGACCAAGATATTATTCGACACCTAATCTATGTATGTATATGTATATATATGTCCGTATGAAAAGAACTTCCGGCTAATTTCTATCATTTTTTGCCAAGATCCTAAACTACATTGTACATTCTCATGGAGGGCCACTTAAATATAGAAATGATTAATTAAAAAAATAGTCAAGTTTTGGCCACAGAAGACTAGATAACTGTTTGTATATTATGTATCTAGTTGCAGATATACATACATATGAATACATATATGTTATTGGCCTTTTACTGGCTGATTACATAGGAGACGTCGCTTCAAGAACAAACGGCTATAACAATTTAAAGATTTATAGTAGAGCGGGTGGATAGACTGATTTGGGTCTCGGATATACACCCCCTCCCTAGATAGTACATACATAGTATTATCTTTAATGGTATATAACTTTATATCTGTAAATAAAGCTTGAATTAAATTATTGTAACTTCGATATATCATGACTGTATCGTTAATTGGTACTGATTGGCTTTACTCGAAGATAGGTATGTATTCGATTTATCGAATTGACCATTTCTACAACTTAAGTAGTGTGTGTGTGTGTAGTCGTGATTATGCTTATATTTCATGAAATCTTGCCCTCTGTCTTACAGGGTGTTCTTTTTAACCATTTATTTTTGGCAAGCAAAGCCTTCGCTTGCATATATCACATTTCCTATCAACAGAACATAGGAGGGCTATTCACGCCTTTTAGGTCAAAACATTTATACACTTACTATTTATATTTAACTCATATCCCCCCTTCTAATGTAATTGTAGATATATCTACATGAAGTTTTTTCCTCTTTTTCTTCTACTCTTTTATATATATATAGGAACCCTCCCATACTTTAATCTCTGCGTTCCTTCATTGTCTTGTTTCTTCCTTCAAAATTCTATCAGTCTTACTCCATCATTACAGGGCCTCACCTTCTAAGCTTCTATTGCCGCTATAGCCAGACTTTCTTGCCATTGTCTTGCCCTACCACGGCCCTACATCTCAGACCTCGCCGAACACTCTGATTACCGATTTGTTCATATCTTGCCAAGTGGACTGGCTACGCGATTCGTGTGGAATTATATCTATCAACCAATCAGATCTCGGCAACTACGACTATACCAGAGCCTAACTGCCAGCTATCGAATTTCCAATACACAAGAGACTACCGATACGCTGATTTGCTACCTATCGATACGGCTGGCCGTCAAGACTATCAACTATCATCTATCAATCAGCTTCTTCGGCGTCCTTTGTGAGTATTACTTGCTTTTGGGCTCTATGCCAACTTCCTCTATCGGCCGCCGTCTACTTCTACCTATCCGATTGCCTCTGTATTGAGTTGGCCATCATCCATAAGCTCCGATTCGTTTCTCCGCTTACGACACTACCTATCGTTCGCCCTTTATCACTTGTGGCTGCAATTGGTGCATTCAGGCCCTCTCTTGGAAGCATCAGCTTTACACCTGTGGCCTGACTGACTGGCTTGTATGTTTTCGTATGGTCAATAGCGTAGAAGTCGCAGGAAGCTTCTACTCTGTTTTCTTGTCCAAAGTATAGACGGGATTCCTTCAATAATGCAAAGGCTTCTTCACTAGTCCTATACAAAAATATACTGCATGCCCTAGTCTAGTTAGCGTGCTACGTTTATCAAGCTATATATCAACGTCTTACTTACTAGATATAATAGCATTGTTGGGTTGATAGCCTTCGTATAGTGCATTGTATATATACATTGTATATACTTCCAAGGCCTATAGATTACATGTAACCCATACATTTCATATCGGCACATCGAATTCGCCCCTCGCCCCTATTATCGAGCTTTTAGGAACTCAAGCACTAGTTGGCCAGACTCAGACTATATCTATAGCTAACGGAAGAGTCCAAAATACTCTTTTGGAATTTCCTGCCTGGTATCTCAACTTTAGCATTTTGCCTTCTCCGTATTTTCACTCTCTTGTGCCTTTTTGTCCGTTTCTTTCTCGTACATTTTTACACGCCCAATATCAAATCACATCTCTATCTTACCTACACTGTATAATCCCCAGGTACGGTCTTTTTGTTGTGTCTCTAGTCTTTCCACCTGCCACCCGAAGATCTAGCAAGATGTATGGCTCACACTCTCAACATTGGCCATATAATGACGACCATACGGCTTTCCCGGATATCTGCCAAGATTATATGGAGGGTCCGTGGATGGACTCTATCTTTTACCCTGACTTGGCCAACATACAAGACAATATTCCCGAAACCGTTCCACCATCTTTCAACGACATTGAAGCCTCGGTGTCCACAACGCCCATCATGAGCCAGTATTCACCAAGAACCACAAATCAACACCTTGAACGGGATAGTCAAGCGTATTATATACCATTGAAATCCATACCATACGACAGTCTTGACCCATTCGCCATTGGGCCGAATTTACAGCCTGGTAATGAGGATTTTGCAGGCTCTGGAATGCAAACACATGGAACTAAGCCATACGTGGGACGAAGTTTCCTCAATAGTAATAGTCCGGGAGTATCTGGTTCTCACTCAAAAAAATCGTCAACGCCGCATTTTCGAAAAAATAATTCTCATCGCCAACATTTTTTGGGTGCGAATCAAGGCATAAACTCTCATCGACAAGGTTCTCAGACTGGGATTACTCGAAAAAAAACCTCCAGAAATACACAAGCGATGACGCCCAACCGGGAACAGATGATACAGGTCTTTCGAGAACAGCAAGAACAGTACCGAGAACAGCAACAACAACAACAACAACAACAACAACAACAACAACAACAACAGCAACAACAACTAGCGCCAGGCTATCAGCAAACAACTCAACAGAGCCAGACGCAATCGCTGATGGCGTCTGGCATGGGGGCTTCCTTTGGAGGTCTGACATCCCCGTTACGTCAACCATCTTATCCTGTCCAATATAGTCCCTCGCTCATCGATAACTGTCAAAACGCACTATTAAATCACATTTTTTATCAACAGCCCCCCTTCGATGAACCGATAAGTCTCGATGAGCCACGACATGTTTTTCTACGCAGTAATTACAATACTCAGACAGCCAGAGAGTTGCCTCTTATAGCCCCAATTTCCCCGCTAACAGGTGCATTGTTTGAAACTACACCGCTACCTACTACCAACGAAATGCAGCTTCTTCAACACAACAATGCATCGCCACACAATGCGCACGACAATGTGATAGCATGCCATAACGACGCAGACGACATATTCGATATTGAGATCTCGACTCACTGTCCTGATAACCACGCCTACGTCAGTGGCAGGTTTGAACCTCATGGTGACACTCAAGACCAAGTAGCCACGTTTGGTCAGGAACCATTGACCTTGCGTCCGCTCCAGTCTAATAGCACCAAGAACCTACGCCAGGAAGTTAAAGAAGGCGGCGGAGGTAACCTAATTAAAGGTGGTAAGCGTGAAAAGTATAATGATGATAAAAAAAAAAGACGTCGGTCGCAAGCGCAAGGATGGAATTTGCTTCAGATGCCGTTCTCGCCGAGCCGAGGTATGTTATTCCCAACTCCAAGCCCAGTATTTATGCTATATACTTGTTCTATCCTGTTCCCTTCGTATAAACGATAGTTTTCTAACACATTCTTTGTGTCACCTAGTGCACTTTCAAGCAAGGGTCCAGTTGCTGTGACACCTGTATCAAGGCCGGTACTGCCATTTTTATGTTTCCCTGCACCTTGATGCAGCTCACCAATACATGCATGTACCGCATCAGCAACAATCAAGACTTCGAGAACTTCTTCCCTTTCACCGGTGAGAAATACGGCGGCTTTGAGACGCTCAAGAATCTCTATATAGACGAACAGACCAGCTTCACCATGTTTCACAAGATGTTTGCGAAGCCCATAGTCTTCAACGTCCGTGCGTTTGATATTGATATTACTCAATATCGGTATAATTCAATGATAGATGGCAAGGGAACGCATCTACTGGCAATTAAGTACGGATTTGATGGCAGTGACTCTGCTGAAAGAACGATAACCGATTTCATTGAGAACAACACTATGGCCTACGTTGAATCGTATATCGAAACACGAACAACAACTCCTGATAGTGAACTTGTCAAACGCCCGCTTGAATTCATAATGAAGCGTATCAAATCCCTAAAGGCCAGTGGCATCGTTAGCCAGAATCCCCACGATGCATTAAGCTCTCTTGAAACCGTGCTACGCTTCTGGGTTGCCTGCCGCTGCATTGAGGGTGGCTGGACCTGCGAAAAACCAAATTCTCTAGGGGCAGATATGCTCAAACAACCTCAGTGGCACAATGGATTGCATAGCAGACTGCCTCCATTCATCGAATATCAGTTCCAGGCTGTTTTGATGACAAAGGTTCTTGCGAACTACAAAGCAAAGGCCGTTTCTACCATCAACGCATGGCTTTATTCGCCAAAGAAAGAACGCCTAGAAAGATCACTCGACACCTTTCTCCTTTGTTTTGTAGTCTTGCATAGCTACGAGATGATGTTTGAGCACGATGAAGCATACGCCGCGCGTCGCTCTATCTCTACAGTAAGTCGTAGCCTTTTACTACCTTCAATGATATAATCAACTACTATAAATATCAGATATATGTCATGTGCGTTATAAACATATTTCGCTAACCTAAGTTTCCACGAACTCCCTAGGATCTCTTTGTCGACTTCGATCTTATCAAAAATCTATTCGCTGGGGCCTACCACATTCTACTATTATTCCATTACCAATATCGTGAATTTTCACTCTTCC
Organism: Davidsoniella australis; assembly: GCA_009806335.1. Classification (NCBI taxonomy): domain Eukaryota; kingdom Fungi; phylum Ascomycota; class Sordariomycetes; order Microascales; family Ceratocystidaceae; genus Davidsoniella; species Davidsoniella australis. The sequence goes on along the minus strand of RHLR01000537.1, from coordinate 11,450 downwards.
GCTCTACTAGTGACAACAAATCCAACACCGATCATATTAGAGGCTTAAACTTCCTTTCCGAAAATGATAAACAATGGGTTCTCCAATATTCAACCCTTCTAGAATCCAGTATGTCATCAACTAAATCTATGATCACTATCAGCGCCACCGACCCCCATCTACTATCACATATACAACAAAACATCGCCTATCTGCCTTCAACGCAGATAAATTCCGCCTCCGATTTTCACACCAGTTCCTCTATTCCCACCAATATATACTCCTCACCATGTGATTCACATTGGTGTAGTGAGGCCGATCAACCCACGTACTCCATAACTTATGATGCCAAACCAGCAACTGACAACTACGCAGGCGTGAATCATAATATCGATTTGCGGACCAGATGCTCACGATAAAAGGCCATTTCACAAAGATTTTGGTGATGCCGAATTGGAGATGTGATATCAAGCTCCCAGATACATGCCCTTCGAAGCCCACAAGGCCAGAACAAGATCGACAGCGATATCTACACACATAGACAAAACGTAGCCGCATCTACCATCCCATAGCTTGTCTGTATGCTTTTTGTTGAGAATTCGCAATTTCCTCACTTACAAATCAATGGTATCTCTTAAGTTACCATACTTCTATATCATGCTCCCACAAGTTTTCAGTTTTTCGCTTTCATACGTTTGCTTCTTTCGACGCATCAACCCATAAAATAAGTACATCCATGGAAGCCCACAAAACACTCCGATGGCAGGTCATTCAGTCTATTCAATGATCGCGATACCAAAATGGTCCAGGCACAACTCCTACATCATCATCTTTGCTTTTCCTGCGTTTTCGCATTATCTAGGTCAGAAACCCGATCGAAATCACGATGACATAGCATCTCGACTAAGTTCTAAATCTCGGAGTATTCCTGCTTTTTTTTTTTTAAATATTTTGCTGTGTTTTTTTTATGTTACTAGTTCAACGATCACGAGGCAACAAGATTTAGTTAGTCTAGTAATTTACGACATAATTCAATAATCAACTAAGTTTCTTTCCATTAGCTATATGATGTATTATGGCTCTCTTGTTCTAACCGGCTTTAACTGCCCAATCATGTGAAACAAGAAGAGCAACTATTCTTCAGTTCTTTTTCTTTATGACCTATTTATTAGCTGTCTTTTCGAAGGTTTTCTGACAAGAGAAATGAGGGGAAATTGGGCAGAAATAGCGCAATTATGAGACGAAAAATAGTGAAAAGAAAGGAAGCAATTAACTGATATTCAGTAGAAACTAAGAACGATGGTGATCAGCCTCATGACACACCGGAAGTTATGCAACGTATAATTAAATGTGTTTACAACTAACTACATATATCAAGCCTCAACTTATCAAAATATTGCACCTCAAGCTGTATAGATTCTTACAACAATCAAGGCGTTGTTATAGCCTCAGATGCTTTGACTAGCATAACTCAAAGTCGGTGTACCGAACTACCGTTAGAGATGCCTTTCATTAATGGCTTACCTTATTCCAAGAAGAGCCTTTTAAATGTGGTAGAAATATCAAAAGAGCTAGTTGAAGGGAGCAAAATAAAAGGACATAGATTAAATCGGGAGATACAATATATTATGTTTCTAGCTATAACTAGGCCCTTTGAAATGATTTAGGGTAACGTTGAGGATATAAGCACCTGCCATATTTTGACCCCCCAACCAAACGTATGATAAATCAGGAAGGAAGAAATTATCAGTGAAATAGCATTCGAGCCACTTCGTTTATTTTTTGTTTCTCTTCGTTGTTGTTTGCCCGACGTCAAATAATCGTCAGGATATTACCTAGTTTGATTTCCATGAAAAACAAATGAGACTCTTAATGTTGATAAATGCTAGTGAATTTGGTAAAATAGCCGACTCGACTCGTATGTGTGATGCCCGAATTTTCTTTTAGCTTGTTATAGTATGGTCCACTAAAACAGATGTCATTTTAATTGGATGGTGGGAGGGCAATAATATACAACTAGGTTACACTGTATATAGTACCTATTAATGGTCTTCTTATATGTAATGTACTTGCCGCAAAATAATACTGCAAGTCAAAGAAAAATGGCTCTATGGTCAACCAGATTTATTTGTCACTGGCTGCTAGATCTTTGACCACAGATCCATACTCGTCTAAGAAAGGTATGAGTTAAAAAAGCGAGTAAAGCATTGGGAAATATGCAGAGACAGATAGAAGAAGACAAATAGTGTGATGTGGAATAACGAGAAGATGGATTGGGTAGATACAATTCATGGCCAAACATGGGGGGATATTGCTACCACAAAAGATTACGACCCAAGCATCCCGCTTTTTCGCTTCTTACTTTAGCTTCCTTCTATTGCGTTATTGCAACTGTAACCTGCAACTAAGACATATATCTTGATGTTGCTGATATTATTTGTATGAGGTGGTGTCTTTGTATTGGATCGCTCTAGATGAGTATGTTCGTTCTCCAGTTGCCGGCTCATTAACGAGATATATAATGATTGTACAGCAAAGCACATATTGCAGGATAGACGAAGAAGTAAGAAAGTTGGATAGACAACTAACTCGGTAGTTTCGGGAATAAAGAGGCAAAGAAAATCAATGTTTTTCTTTTCGTTTATTTGTAGATGTTATGTATGAAGTTTACGTTTAATATGTATTATCAGACAAATATAACTAATGAGGCAATTTGGCCGATGGAGGGGCGTGAAGACTTAGCAGTAAACCAAAAGTACTAATGCGAAAGTTTGCAATAATATAGAGCACATTGATAATATGTATACAATATACTAGCTGTGGTATGTGGATTTTGTCATCGGGTTGAGATTCTTCCCAAAATCGGACTGAGGTTAACCCTATGCTGATACTAGTGAACACGCCCCTCCCTTGAAGAAATGAAGACTACTAGAACAAGATTTACTTCTTATTACTTGAGCCATAGGAAACCAAGTCTCCAGTCTTCTGTCCGGTAGACTCCAATGTACCATAGATGTACATGAATGTTGCCAAGCTTCTATTTTTATTCTGGAGATTTGATCGTGGAATAAACCGATCCAGGTCAAAAAGGGTTCGCCGAGAACATCTGGCCAGTGATAACATCTTCATGCAAGCACCTCAAGATCACACAGTAAGGCTCCGTCAAAGCGATAATCAAATCAATGTTAGGTTTAAACATGAACCAAAGTTAAATATATAAGACATAATAAAAAAAAGTAGTTATCGCTGCCTCCGTTTTCGGGCAGTGTAAGACTTTTTGAATCGTCAAGTTTGTGTTGAGGCAAAAACAATAACGAGTCCGTTATCAGATCAAAGATTTTGATGATCAGATAAGATCAATTTGAAACTGATTTGATAAAACAAAAGCTGGTTCTTACGCGAAATAGCAGATTAATGCTATGTCTCAAATTAAGATGAAATTTCAACATTTTTCTTCATTGCTCTGAAAAGGATTTGCAATTGGCTAACTATTGCCACGAAATGATGTAGTGAAATAAAATAAGACAAAGAAAGAAGAAAATCCTCAAGATCTAATCTTTGACTGATAATCTTTCGATCAGCAAACATCGCGACTTTGTCTCAACAAGATTTCTTAATGCATCGTGTAGCAAACAAGCATCATACCACAATTGTTACGTTCGATCTTGTTTGCTCAACAAGAACAAAGAAGGCATAGTACGTATTTGCTAACTAAGATTGCTTACCGCCATAGTTCCATTCTTCCACGCAAGCGCTAGAAGGGGAAACGCACCATCTCTCATTTTCTCTTGAAAAATTAGACGCACTAAGAACGAGCCTTAACGCGAAGGAGCGATTACAGAGTTCTGATTTCGGCAAGCAATGGTTCCCTCTCTATATGTTCCTCAAGTTTGATCTAATCAATCAACTCAAGCCTAGAAACGACAAACTGTTGGAGCAAAGAGGCCAATGCTATGTATTACAGGGATATATGCCCTAGACGTCATCTTTTTTGCTAGTTTTAATTACCTCACGGTGAAAAAAATAACAAATAACAACGTAAAAATAAAACAAGAACCCTTGGAATAAATACCAATAACGGAGGACGCGAAAAGCGGATTTCCTTCTGCGTGAGGAAAAGTGATGCTCCTGTGAACTTGGAATCATAGCCCATGGGTCCAATAGTTGACATTTGTCTTCTTTGTCATGCCCTTGATTTATCCTTGATTTTGGGCGTCTGGGTCAGGCTACGATACTAGCAGGATGGCGGTTTTTTTTTTTTATAAATTTATATTTTCTACGGGCTTTTTCAGGTCAGTCTCGCATATTTACTAACACCGCTTCAATTCACGGAATTATAGCTGGAATATCAGGCTCTAGCACAATGAGGCCTATTTTGTGAATTAAAGAGGGCCCGATCACCGCCTATTCCAAGAATTTCCAATGCCACTAGTAGATTATTTTTTCTTTCGTAGCCGAGCCCTCAATTAGGGATTTCCTTGCTATGCATACGCATTATGGTTGTTGTTTTAACTAAAATGGAAAAAATATTGAAAAAGATAAAATTAGGAACCCGGTATAAGGCGACAATAATTTACCTTGAATACGGTAAACGGCGTCTAAGTAATATCGACCATCGCCATCTACAGTCTTATACTTGAGTATGACCATGATGGATGTCACAGTTCATGAGTGAAAAACTTGGCCTGTCAACAATATTACAATAGCCATTGTCACCCTTGAATTATAGACTACTATAGTTAGAGCATAGAGATCTTACATACTATATTCTTTTCATGGGTCGATCAACAACAGAATCAGAATGGCTCAACTTGGTCTGGGGGAGGCTGGCTGGCCACCGTGTAGTATCAAATTAATATAAATTTCTGCTAGTTTTATCTAGTGGTTGCAATAGTCCGAAGTCGTCACTCATAAGAAGGCAACAGCAATATATCCTCTTCGCTTAACTAGTTATAAGTAGTAGTTGGTTGGTAACTATATGGTTTCTTGATGAGACGGGTCGCTCGCGGTAATCTATCCCAATATGTCTGACTGTATTGGCAGGCTTCTTTTTGATTTTGTTTCTCTGGCGCTGAATCCACAATAGTACACACACTTTGTTCCATACGTACCTCAACTGTATTAGTCTCCTTAAGGTTACCATTCGTCTAATACAGTGTTGAATAGAATAACGCTTCTCAATACATGGTCCCGGTTCCGGTGATCTACCTTGTACAATAAATTGTATACCAATATATATTATACAGTTATTTTGTGACAGCTTTCACTTGTCAAATCTATTCAACTATGATTTGCAAGTCACCGTAATTATCAAAGAGCATAATCAAGCTCCGCCCTTCATCATATCAGAATTTCTTTTAGTTGAAAGTTATGTCCTTTCACAATGTTATAACCGATTGTATTGGCAAAAGCTATATCAGCAATACATATTGGTGTGTACATCTGTATCTGCATATGTAGCAATAGCTACCATCACAATGCTACTCCTTTATATTAATACTCGATGTGATACTAAATGTTAAACACACTATAATTCCTTCATATTACTTGTTATGTATCTCCAGTCGGTCACTTTCTTGCCATTAATATATGTCGAAACGTTGGGAAGATAATTACTGAATAAGGCATCATTAGCAGGGTAAAAAAGATCTAATCTCTTGATCAGTTGATCAATGATCATAAAATACCGTATATGCCAGTGTAGACGTGGGGTCATTTTAGGTTACGTAGGCCATCGCCCGCCCTTTTACCTCCATATTTGATTCCGCTGTTCCTCCCTCAAGCCTCGTATCTTCCTGCATCGCTTACGGCCTTTCACGTTGTTTGGCCTGAGGGGAGGGCCCAACTTGACTTTGGCGTCTTTCACATTTAGCCATAGTCTTAGGTCATCTTTTCCATTTCAGTTTTTCCCTTACTGTCTGTATACATGTATTGTCAAAAGGATTGGCAGTCTGTTCATATGTATTGAAGGAACAGCAACGGTCCGTTCAATTCCAGGAACCATGTAACTGAAAATTTCACTATGCGGAGGGTTATGTGGACGACGATCTCCGGCACAGAAATCCCTTTGACTGGCAGCATTCTTCTAGCTACTCTCACAACTTTGTAGAGTCACGATAGATCCACTACCTAAGATACTAACGGGGATTCAGCCCCAAAGAGGTATCTTACTCTGATATTCCTACCCGAACGATGCACCTAAACCATGGTTAATGGACTAGTAAGAGAGGAGATATCTTACTTAAACCGGTCACAAGCCGGGTGTCAATATTATTATCTGGATCAATGTTATATTATATAAAATAAATTAGCATCCTTGAGTATGGCTACTACCTTGAGAGCCAGTACTACTATTGGTCATCTTCCGCCCGTTGTAGTATGAGCCATGATACATCGCAGCATACCATATTTCCCTGATCCGCTTTGAAAGGCCAGTCTTCATGGATCACCTATTGTGTTTTATCTGCTGTGTGTACATATCTGTATACAAACTATATCCAGTCTAGTGAGTAGCCAGTTTGTTCATGTACCATATTTCTTTTCAAATCACGTTCCATAGCTAAAGCCCTCGGCCCACGGTAACAACAGTTTGACAAAACGATATATTGCTCTTTGTTCTTGTGTTAAGTATGGCGTTGTAGGAATTTCCGCTATCAATTTAGAACTAAGTGGAAAAGAAGAAAAGAAGGTCAATAGGTCCTCCCTTTTGTTCTACCTCATAGACTAAGAGCGGAATCATATGGTAGGCGATGGTGAAGTTTTCGGTATGATAGTTCATGATGGGAACTCAACGGACGGACAACATATATAAACTTACTTATGCCGAGATGAATCACGAGGTCAGATTCTAAAAAAAAAAAAAAAAAAAAAAAAAAGAGCCTGAGTCCACAAGGAAAGGTCAAATGGTGTGGCTCTTGAAACCGGCCATGAAAACCTACTTCAAGTCCAGCTACCATTCAAGTATATGAAGAGCCCAAGTCTTCGTGTAGTTGATGGCGTAGAGCAGTGCCAAGACAATTAGGGAACGCAATGCAGGTTCCAGAGACTCTATGGTTCCGCAATAGGGACACGGTCATTATGTAAGTTAAGCCAAGATACCTGGGGGTTAGTCTAGATGTAAGTGCTAAGCTGGCAGATTTAAATATTAAATATTATTGAACATATCTGATTTACAATGTTGAACTCTTTCAAAGATGAAGCAATGGTTAAATGGCAAGCTCCCGATTCACAGCGTCACGATTTGAAGATAAGATTTTGGATAATCGACAAAAGGGCCTTGTCTGTCATAAGGTCGTGCATCTGCAGGATTGTGGGACAAGGATGGTGGCCAATATAAATGTAGATGTAAAATAACCCTAACGAGTTTTGTATACGGGTTTTTTTAATTTACGATCGGGAATGTGTATTACTTGATATTTAATATATATACATATATTTCAACGAAAGCAATTGCGACATTCATATAATTAAAACATACTAGAATGTATATACATATATGCATGTCTTTGGTGTAGCAAGTTCTTGGGTAATGGCAATTTTCGGTATTAGTATAATAGCGAGAGATGCTAAGATCTAATCAGATGGAAAACTGAAAAAATCTGAACAGCTAAAGGTCGTATTGTTTTTTTTTTGGTACCTCTGAGAGCAAAACAGGCTAGGGTGACTAGGGCCACGCTTGCTTTGCTTAGTTGTATTACAGCATTTTATCATTTGTGATTTAGTTCAATTTTATTGTTTATACACAGGGATACCAGGGGTACAAGCCAAAATAATGCCCTGTCAGTGCGAGATCGGCCGTCCCTTCAGAGGCACACTTAAAGACAAAGAAAGGAAAAGAAGAAAAATGCCAAGATGTCTAATGGCTGCAGAATATTGCTTGTTTTGTTGCGGCGAACTCGATAAATAAAGTATATATATTCCCACCACTATTACCACCATAGGTAGAATATGGTGGACAAACATGAGTGATATGAAGGACGGAAGGACATTCTATGGTCAAAGGCAGAAGAAACAGAAGAAGAACTAGCACAAGTTGCCATTGGCTACGAGATGAGCGAGGATCGTTCCACTTTGCCTAACGATGAACCTCGGGCGATTATGCTTCTTGCGATAGCCGTAGTGTAGCTTGCCGTAGCGAGAACTGCTGCTGACTAGAATTGGATGGAATTGGATAACTCTGAGATCAGTTGCAAAAGTAGACCGATGACCACTAACCACATTAGGATTTATTTCTCCGTTGCAAATTTCCATGCGATGTGTCTTGTTTATTTTCTTGTGGGAAAAGAGAGAAATGTTGGAACATGGCTATCTGATCTTTATTCTAATCAATCAGTAAGTCGACCGTCAAGGCCTGTAAACTTTCCTGACTGATGTCTTGGCTAGGGCTAAAAGTACTAATTAAGACTAGGAGAAATAAGAGAATAGAAGTATAGCGGTAGCGCGACACTAAACCAAGCGTGCTCAAGTGCCAGAAATATAACTTTAGCCAACATGACCAAGAAAGACGCTATGGGGCTAAGAAGGGAGACTTAATTTCAGCGCATACGACTATACGTATAGCTGTACTAATACAGATGTATATGAATGTATATTGTTATAGTTTGTCACGAGAAAAGAACCTAAAGAAGGACAAAAGAAAGCAAGTTTTTTTTTTCTTTTCATTCTCCCACGCATTGAACTAGCCAAATACCAAGCTTCCATGCTTATTCTGACAAGCCGCACCATCGTGGATCATCCAAATCCATGGAACTTCCACCCCCGCGCTATTGATACGGCGGCTGGGCGAAGAGATCCCGGACCAATGCTTGAATAAATTTGATTTCTACTTGTGATTATTGTCTGCAGTGTTACTAAGATGAGACTCGTCATCGGTCATCGGTCCGAAGAGCGACAGAACCTTAATTGCTCTCTACTTGTTGTCTATGGGAGGATATAGTGGCTGGGCTAGTGGCGGACGAAACTGAGCCTCGATATGTCCCGGTTCTTGTCGAGAGCGAGACATTAAGCGGCAATATTCGACTAGAGTAGAAGCTGATTCCGCGGCTAGCTGATAGAAGAAAGAAAAAAATCAAAATAGAAAGAAAAAAATACAATATGGACAAGAGGAGCGTCCTCGCTAACCAGACGTAGTACTGAGCGGTCCCTAAATCCTAGCTAGTTGTAACAGCAACAGAAAAGCGGGGTCACCCACGCTACTAGAAACAAATCCATCTTATCAGATAATCATTTGGTCGTTGATCCTTCTATTTTTTTCGACGTTGTGAGCTGTAGTTGCTTTTTTGTTTTTTTACTTTTGCCGTGCTTTGATCTTAGAGATAAATTTGTTTCTACCAATCTGCTTCTTTGCTCCAAGAATACCAAATCAAATAAAAACGAATCTTCATCTTATGTGTTTGCAATTACTTTCTTACACATAATTCTGCTTTGCACCTCGCCGGATCATTCGTTGTTAGCCCAACAAAAGGCGGACAACTGCGTGCAGGGTTGTGATAATCTATTAAGTAATACGGTATCAGTTTTAGCTGGCACCTGGACGCTAACTATGTCGGGACTCAGCAAATGCAAATATAAAGCAACGAATTGGCTTGACAACTCCGGCCCTTAATAAAGCTGTGGAATGCTCCGAGGCCAAGTGGGCCTTGATACAACCCCATGCCCGTCAATTTGTTACCAGACACTAATAATTCACGCCAGCTACCACCTAGAACGGCAAAAGAGAATCATGGCTACAGACACAACGCTTTGCTCGTCCTTTCGCTCTCACGAACGGCCATCTAACACAGTTATCCATGCAGGAGGCAAAAAACGCCTACTAACACATAACACATCAGAGTTTGCCTGACTTGTAGAGGGAACTTGGCTGTCTTTCGTCTTGCTCTACCACTGCTACCATGCTTTAGGGTATTATGGTTAGTTCGATGGACCTGCGTTGACGGACAGACCATGCCGATTTTGAGGGCCAGGCCACCAGCTGTCATCGCTCATCACCCGGTCCTCCATTTTGCTGCTGATCTCGTTCTGTCATTGTCATTGTCGCCGTTACTTTCTAATGATTTTTACGTATGACTTACTACTTCTTTGGAAACCACGCAAAGAAACAAGGGGCTTGCTGTGCATTTTGGTTCTTCTTTTCGCACTGGACTGAGAGGCCCACCCCATAAAGACCGAGATCCGTGTTGCTATGCTATGGGCGACGAGCCGTTTGCCATAGTCTTTTACTACTACTCTTGTTGCATATCAGCGTAGTAGCCTCGACCCTGGAGGTGTGGCCGACGACGCAACACACATTCTGCTATGAATTGCTACTAGTAACAACAGTAACAACTACATATACTGGGACTCGAAATTTGCATCCTATTCTATACAGGACATGCCACCAGTGGCACTCAATAGTTCCCGGCCAGGACATTCATCCTTCTTGTTGGCCACCCCTCTACAATACAGTTGTCGTCCGGCCAGTAGCTCGAGTAGCTGATTCATCTTGCTTCTTACTGATATATTAGTATGCTCCGGTACATTCCCAAGGACAAGCAAGACGGTAGGAAGTATGTACATATATATCGATAAAAAGAAGAATTAAATTTGACAAAAAAGAGAGACCGGCTAGGATCATCATGAAAAACTTGGCCCACGCCAGCCGACAGGGACCAGGGAGTACCCCCAAAAATTCCAAAAAATAACCGGGAAAAAAAGAAGTGGAAACGGGAAGCACGTTCGTGTCCATCTACTACGAATAGCTTGCGACAAGCCTAGCCACGGTTGTAGCAGTAGCATCAGTTCGAGTAGGCCAGTCCTAGTCCTGGCTGAGCTGTGCCAACATTGGAAAAGCTGCTACTATTAGTTCAGTTCCTCCTGTTAGTCGTATTGACATGGCCCATGGCCCTTCCTCTCTACTTAAACACCAAGCAAGCGGTAGAGTGACATGGCTCGTTCGAGTATAAGAAGACCAAAGTTCCCTCGTCTGTAATCCTCTCTTTTTTTATTCTTGGTTCTTTATTGTTGTTGGACAAGCGCCTCTCGATCTCGATCTCGATCGCCCTTCCTCTCTCTCCAGCTAGCAACCAGCAAAACTTGGATAGAGTAACAGCTCCTGCTGCGAGCCGTTCTATTTTTGTTGCTTTGTTGCCTTCTTTCGTCTTTCACACATACTTTTCTGTCTATCTCCCGCAAATATGACTTCCATCAACGAGAAGACGTCCGAGCAGGACACCACCAACAATGCTCTGCCTGTCGATGTTGAAAAGCAGCATGATGCTCGGGCTCCCGTCGACGGCTCCGATGCCAACTCGACTGTCAGCGCCGAGTTCCAGGAAGGTGTTATCCGCGCTCGTGCCGCTGCCTCAAGGATAATTAGATATGGGGGGGCCTTCGGCATAAATACTCCAATATTAGCAGCTCCCTTTTCTCCTCTCCCCTCCGGGGCGACTTTTCTCCCGGCCCCTTCGGGGCGGAGAAATTATTTTTTTTTTTGC